>CAJNIZ010046415.1:224322-235419 GCA_905231905.1 Symbiodinium pilosum | reverse complement strand
ACATTGCGGAGGACGCGGAGTCTTCTGAAGCACTTGAAGACATGGTGCGACGAACTTTCCGCCCGCCGCAGTATTATAGCCTTTTTAGGGTTGATACTAGGAGTTTCGACTATGGCTCACATGCCTTTAGTATTCCTAAGCCTGCAAAACATGGTACCTTCCCCAGCATGGAGCCCAATGTGGCTTTGTTTCACTAGTCACCTGTCCCTAATTTTACAACCCCGAACCCCAATTTCCCATTTTGGGAACAGTAATTTAGGGAAACTACCATATGTTGGGAGTATTGAATATTAGGGAGTGGGGCATTTGAGTATGAGGGGAGGGGCCTCATCCTTTGGTGGCCTTTCGGATGTTGTCAAATCGATTTGACGAAAGGAGGAGCGGAACGCCAAAGGGCCTGTGGCTGGCCTGGGAAATCGATTGCTGCAGCTGGGCTTCAAGTTGGTGACCAGAACCCCAGCAGTGGGATATTATGAGATGTGACTAGAACAGGCTCCCAGTTTTGAGGTTGGGGTTACCCTAAACCCTAAACCCCTAAACCCCTAAACCCTAAACCCTAAACCCTAAACCCCTAAACCCCTAAACCCTAAACCCAAAACCCTAAGCCGCTAAAAACCCAAACCCTAACATCCTTCCTTGGACCTCCAAGGTCCGAAATTTCGTAGGGGTCATAGGATTCCTCAGGCAGAGTAGGATCCCCCATCCCCAGATGAACCATAGTCTAAACTCCTAGTATCCCCCTTAATATCCCCTAGAGTAGTCCCTATATATACTGCCCTATATATCCCCCTTTAAGGAGTTTAGACTATAGCTCAGATGGCAAATTATGCTGCCACGTCAAGTTCGACATTTTTTTCGCAGGCGATACAATCTTGGTTACTGGGTCTTTCTCAGGCCTGGCACCTGATTTTGTTTCCTGAAATACAGGATCCAAAAATCTCACAGGACCCAGAGCTAAATCCCCTTCGGCAGTCAGCAGGATCAGACCTGGGGGGCGAGGCAGTCCTTTTTCTTTAATTTGCGCTAGAAGCGATCAACATGAAACTCGAGCCCTGATCAAGAGTCTGAAAAGAGACTCCTGAACTTCACCTGAAAAAGCCTCAGTTTACAAGATGGTGGTCTATATAGCCTCACTCGAAGTAGAAAGAGAAATCAGGGCTAAGGGAAGTTAGCCAAATTTCTACTCCTTTATTATTTTAATGTCCAGGTATGCAGTAAATTGAGAACATTTTTTCTGCGATTCTATAGGCTGGCCGCCGTGGAGATCTTCGACGGCGAGGCAGGCGGAAACCACAACGCCCAAGCATCGTCAGACCAAGCTGTCAAGACTTCAAGCCCATGATAATCACATTAAGGGCATCCTAGTATCATTTAGGTGTGTTGCTTAATTGAGTGGTATTGGGCCACATGGGAACCCTGAACCCCAGATCATGGACCCTGAACCCTCAACCCTACATCTCAAACCTTATATTCACAATCCCCAAAATCCTTAGAACCCCAAACTCTAAAAAAACCCTGATCCTAAAGCACCGTAGGCGTCCGACTGCCGCCCGGCGCACGCGGCGGCATCGCTGGTCTTAGCCCTTTCACGGGTGCAGGCTGGGTCATGTAGAGTTCGGGGTTTTAAGGTTTTGAAACCCTAAACCTTAAACCCTGAACGTAGATGGCCTGGGAACCAACTAAGTGGTCAGTAGTTCTGATCATAAGCCCATATCACCCCTTGTGATCATAGTTACTAACCATTCAGCAAATTCCCAGCCCATTAAGTACATTCGAGGCCCCCGCACAGGCTCCCCTCATTTTTGGAAACCCGAAAACCTAAACCCTTTATATCCCTATATTACCCCTATAACCTCGAGGGTGTAGGGTTCAAAGATCAGGTTCGCATCTCGTTCCTTGGGTTTAGGGTTTAGGTGGGGTGTATACCTACATCTATACATTTGTGCGCTTTCCTGCAGCTGCATGTTTTTGAGGAATGGTAGCTGTGTCCACAGAATCGGTTCCTCGTTTAGTTGTGGGCACGAGTCAGCATAGGGGTTGCGACTGGTGATGCTTTAGGCCCTGAATCCGGACCCCTCGTGCCAGCAAAACCTCGCACACATGAATGACAAAGGAATAATCATCACCGGAACCTGAGGGCTCAGGGTTTCCCGTATCCCAAATGTTAAGCACTAAAGACCTGATCTTCAGAAACATAGTCGATCTCCAAAGCAGGTCTTGCTGGAAGCGCCAGAGGCGCGAACCGATCGAGCAGCTCGGCAGTATTTCTCCTGCCTGCACATTTGGCTTGTGTAAGTTTTTGGGGCTCTGGGCTTAGGGTTTAGAATTGAATGTCTATGATCGTTACAATTCAGCGTTTAAGATTTGGGGTTAAGAGCGAAGGATTCAGGATTCCGGGCTGAGGGAGTAGCGTTCAACAATTTTGGGGTTCCGGTTTGAAAGCTTCAGTTTCAGACATCAAGTTGCCAAGGCGCGGGGGGGCTGAGCTCAGAGATTGAAGGCTTGAGGATTGAAAGCCCGTTCTTGGTACGTCGTAGTAATGGTTTAGGGTTTTTAGGGTTTAGGGCATAGGGTTTAGGGTTCAGGGATTCAGCTTCAGGGTTTGGGGTCCATTCAGGCGGACGTAGAGGTCCGGTTAGTGGTCCCCGTATGCAGAGGGATTAGAGAGGCCGGCGTGATGAGGGTTAGGGCAACCCGGGCTCCTAAACCCTAAACCGCGAGTTTTTTTTCAAGCAGTCACTGTGGATTGCATGGGTTCTGGGGTTTTACGGGGTTTCCGGATTCTTGAGTGTAGGGTTTCAGGGGTCTTAGCCATTTGGGTTTAGAGGTTTAGGGGTTTTAGGGGTTCGCGGGCTTTAGGGGTTTAGGGATTTAGGGGTTTAGGGGTTCTAGGGGTTTAGAGTTTAGGGGTTAGGGTTTAGGGGCTTAGGGCTGAAGTTATGCAAGCGGTCGCTGCCGAGAATCCAGGCGAGATGCACCGCAAAATGCTTAGTGAAGTGTCCTGTAACACCAGCATTCTGAATTTAGGCCCTGCGCAGCGGTTTAGGGACTTGGGTTTTAGGAGTTTAGGGACTAGGCTAAGGAGTTTAGGGCTTAGAGTTTGGGGTCCAGGAGCTTTGGGTTTGATGGCTTAAGGGCTTGAGAATACTCACGAACACATGTCTGAAAAAGGCAAGCTATTTCCGGCTCCACAGGGGGTCATACTATACTGGAGCTCCAGATACTGAACTCTATAGACCCTGAGCCCGAAGCCCTGTCAGGCAGAGTCCAGTGTGAACCGAGACGTGATGGAGCTGGTTACCCGCGCAGAGGAGCTCATCAAGGATTACAGTCCCTGGGCAAATCAGGTAAACTCCAGGCGTAAAACTACACACCCTGAGCCCTAAACCCGGGACCCTAACTCGACTGTAGGATCCAAGCCACCTCCACAACTTCAGAACGCGGCGGAATGTCCTCTCTCATTCGTAGTTTTTGAAGCACTGTATCCCTACTCAAAATTCGCAGTCCTAAGCCTGATTCCGGAAAACTCTATCCTTTCAATCCTAAACCTCCCTAAACCCCCAGTCCTAAACCTTAAACCCTGCTTGATGTTGCTAGGGGTTCAGGAAGCTAAGTAGGCATAGCAAGGCAAAGATGAGTGTGCGGGGTTTAGGGTTTAGGATGTAGGCTTAGGGTTTAGGGTTGTGGGGGTAGGGTTCAGGGCCAGGTAGGTAAATTACGAAGTACGAATGGAATATGGTCATATGCAACCCCCCTCCCGCCCCAAGAATGTTATCCTTCCACCAGGGACCTCACAAATGGAGTGGTCACACTTCATTTTCCAAGGATTCAGCTGCAGAGCCAGTAGAGGGGTGAAGATAACGCATTATGGTTTGGTTCAGGCCGGTTGTCCCAATCACCACTGAACCCTAAACCTTAAAACTCAAAGCCGAAGCCCTTGAGCCTAAACACTCACCAGTTCTTGGGCTTGGAGATCCAGGGTGCCATACTGAGAGCATTGTTCCTGGCTGGCTTCCGAAGAGCCGGCAGAATTGCTTGACCCTAAACCCTAAACCCTAAATCCTAAACCTATAGCCCTCAAACCCTAAACTCGAATCTCAAACACTCATGTCCCCAGGGGATGACTCATGTCCAATTCCCCTAATTCCTGCACCCAAAAGTCCTCGAAGCTGGATCTTCGAGGAATTATTACCTAAACCCCAAAAGTATGTAAAATTATAGCCCTAAACCCATAATAATAGCCATAAGGGCCATTATTTTACATACTTTTGGGGTCCAGGTAGAAGCGTAGGGCATTTGTGCGTATACTCTCCAGAGAGCAGGCCTTCTTCCAGGGACCCTGGAACCCTAAACCCTGAACCCTACACCCTGAACTCTGAACCCTGAACACTTAAGAGGTCCCTGGAGCCTAAAACCCTAAACCCCAAACCCTAAACCCCACACCCAAAACCCAGAAGCTCCAATACTAACTATTTATTTAGCTCTTCCAATACACCTGCAGAACTCCCAAAATGTAAGGGACAACAACCAAAACCCCAACTCCGAAGTGTCAAATCTCCCTGCCGCCATGGCAACTCCTAATGATTTCGATTTTGACCTGACTGGCGTCGTGGTTGCTTGGGGCGCCAACTTCATGTATACCCTACGTGATGGCCAAAAGGCGAAGGGCCATGCCTGCATTCCTGGGGTGCTGAAGCACTGGTTTGGTGAAGCTGCGCACACAACCTATGATGTGCGGCAGATCTGGCCGAACCCGGACAACGAGGAGGATGAAGGGGCAAGATCGCTCTCGAGAGATGCCAAAAAGGGACAGGGCTCGCTCTCGCTCTCGCCAAGGGCACGGTCAAGCTCAGGGCATTTGTGCATATACTCTCCAGAGAGCAGCCCTTCTTCCAGGGACCCTGGAACCCTAAACCCTACACCCTGAACTCTGAACCCTGAACACTTAAGAGGATCCCTGGAGCCTAACCCTACAACCTAAGCCCCTAAACCCTAAACCCTAAACCCTAAACCCTAAGAATTCCAACCTCGCCCCAAAACCCCAAATCCAAAGCCCTCAATGCTTAAACTGGTTGGTGCTTAAGGGAGAGTGGGGGGATAGATCTTCATCACAATGCTACGTAAACCCTTCCAAGCTCTTTACATCAACCCCCCCCACGCCCGGAAACGCCAATCCCGAAGCCCTAGACCCTAAAGCCTCAACCCTACAACCTGAAGCCCTAAGCCCTGAACTCTACACCCCAAACCCTATCAGCCCCAAATCCCTAAAACCCCAAACCCTAAACCCCAAAACCCCTAACCCCTAAAACCCTGAGCCCGTAAGCATCAAAAAGTAGCGGCCCGTTAAGGTTGGGATGAAAAGATCGGCTTCGGCAGGCTTGTGGCGAGTTCATGGAGCTTTGCCGGCAGATGGGGGAATTTTGGAGGTTGGGGTTTAGGGTTTTGGAGTCTAAGGGCTTGGATTGTAGGGTTATTGGGGGTTTAGGCTTCGGCGTTTACGGTTTAGAGTTCTGTTTTTTGTTTTAGTGGCGAAGAGCGTAGTTCTTAAGATACCCCTTGTGACTTAGTAGACTTAGACTTGCTAAGCCAAGTGAGCTTTCAACCGCAAATAGTGTTCAAGTTATTATGCTCTGCACCCTAAACCTTGATCAGAATACAACACCGTACCCTAAGTAATCTACATCCGAGTCTGCGCTGAGGAACTTATGGTGGCTGCTGAGGCACCTGCAGGAGGCCCCGGTGGATTTAGGGTCTCGGGGGTTCGGGATGTTTAGGGTTTAAGGGATTTGGTATGTTTACGGATTTAGAATTTAGAGTTTAGGGGCTTAGGATTGAGGAGTTCGGGGCCTCAGGACTCAAGGTATTTAGGGCTTGCGGATGTAGGGCTTAGGGGTTTAGGATTTGGAGTTTAGAGGCTGGGGATTAAGAACTTCGGCTACTAAGGATTTAGGGTTTTGGGTTTGTCATGTAATCGGTTCAGGATCTAGATTTCAGGGGATTAGCATGGGAGGAATTCGGGTGTTTTAGGATATGGGGGTTTAGGATCTAGGGTTTCGGCATTTCGTGGGCTTTGGGCGGTGGCGCTTGAACAGGATGGCAGACCTGCAGATCCAGTTGATTATTCCTACTACGGTAGAAGAATAATCGTCAAGTATGATCTCCATGGGCCATGCAGGGTCTAAGGGTGTGAGTTTTTTCATAATACGGAAGGGGACTTGAGTTTGGGCGCTTTTGGTTCGTGGTGGTTTACGGGGTTGAGGGTCTGGGTTTAGGGTTGAAACCAGTGAGGGCTGAGGGTTGGGGGTTGGGGAGGAGTAGGAAGTTAGTGGGGATCAAGGTTTGAAGGGTGTGTGTGGGGTGTAATTGCGGGCTCTCTTTTCGGAAGGCTTGTGCATGGGGATGTCTAAAGGCTTGGGGTACACCACCTCCTTCAAAATGCATCCGCTTGGTTGCTTTCTAAAGAGTTCCGGAATTAAGCCGAAATC
The DNA here is from genome assembly GCA_905231905.1 of Symbiodinium pilosum. Classification (NCBI taxonomy): domain Eukaryota; class Dinophyceae; order Suessiales; family Symbiodiniaceae; genus Symbiodinium; species Symbiodinium pilosum. The sequence continues at coordinate 228,934 of CAJNIZ010046415.1, read as the reverse complement.
TTGTCCCCCATAATAACTATCACAGGGAGGCTCTGGGTGTCTTTAAAGGGACTGTACTGGGAACCCCAGACAGGGAACCCAAGAATATAGTAGGAACATAATAGGCATATACCTACCAGGGTCCTGATATTCTATTATATTCCTACTATATTCTTGGGGTTCCCTGTTTGGGGTTCCGATTCGTACCCCTTTATCTTACGTGTGGCTGGTCCCAAGAGGGAGCTGATCGAACCTAGGGCCCGCTGTAGGGTGTAGAGCTTGGGGCTGAGTGTTTAGGGTCTAAGCTGAGGGTGTAGGGTGTAGATTTAGGGTTTGGGGTTTAGGTCCAGGGTCTAGGGTTTAAGGTTTAGAGGCTAATCCCGGAGCCTAAACACTAAACCCTAAACCCTAAACCCAATGTGTAAACCCTAAACACCAACAAAATGTTGTCCTTTTTCATGACAGGCCATGTAGGGCTCATTTTTTAGGCGTAATATGAGCTGTAGTCTAAACTCCTTAAAGGGGGGTTATATAGGGGATTGTATAAGGCACTACTATAGGGGTTATTAAGGGGGATACTAGGAGTTTAGACTATGGCTCATATCATGCTATACTACAAGAGGTTTGTAGTTGTTTTTAGCTTCAACGCTAAATTAAGACCTGGGCCTTTCATACCCATCCTAAACCCTAAGCCCTAAATCCCACACCCAAACACTAAGCCCTAAACCCCAAACCCTACTTCTGGTAGGTGTCCTGTTTGGCATCCCTGGCCACTAGCCCGACAAAACTAAACCTTAGTGACTAGGCGTTTTAGGGTTTAGGGTTTAGGGTAGTCTTGGATTTCAAATTAAGTCGTTAACGCTGAACCCTCGGACCTGAAGCATAACCCTCAACTCCTCACTTTGGTCCTGAACCCTGAATCCTAAAACCGAAGTTAAGGGTTTAGAATTCAGGCTTTTGGGCCCTAAACCCTAAACCCATAACTCAAAGTCATAAGTTTGAAGCTATCCGCCAGCACACTATTTTCGCCATTTTTTCGTGAGCCAGCACAGTAGGTTTGATCAGGGTGCAATGTTTGAGGTTCTGCGGTCAGGGGTTTGTCTTTGGATTTAGGATCGAGTAGGCTTTGGATTTCGGGGTTTGGTGTAGCCTTTGAATCGGTCCTAGATCATCTTCTAAGTTGGCTAGGGGTTTAGGGTATATAATAACCCCCATGGATGAAGGGCCCATGTTTTTTGCCCGTCGTTCCAATCGCACTGGAATCTCAGGTTGTTAGCTCTTCAAGTTACAGGTGCTCTAAGTTAGGAAGCCAACCACGTGTGGCCCTCACGTTTTCGTTCCCTAATAAATTTTTGGAACAATCCTGAGGAGCAGACGCCGAGAGCAGAGCTGGATGCTTCGACCTCCGTCACCCATGCCAGTTCACGATGGACTGGGCACCAGGCTTCGATCCTGTCTAGAAGCCCGTGTTCCCAAAGTCGCGCCCTGTTCAGGGTGTTGAACACATGCCTAGCGCCTCGCAGCAGAAGCGCCAGAGCACGCTAGAAGGCCATCTTTTGCATGTTCCACACTTGAAGAACCGCCCCGTGTCCATCGTGCCCCGGATGATGTACCAGTTGGCCGTTCTGCCAACCTTCTCGGTGCTTCGGATGTTTGGCCCAAACGGAGAAGTTCCGTGAGCAGGGAAGCTTCAGATGTTTGGGGACCAGGGTTTAGGCTTCAGACTTTCGGGTTTGTGGTTCAGGGGTTTAGGGGCTTAGTTTTGAGGGCTCAGGAGTTTAGGGTAAGACCTCTACAGCCGTAAACGCTTAACCTTAAATCCTAAATGGTAGTTTCTCAAAACAAGGGGACCCCAATATAACCCCAAATTACCATAATCCTGATTATAGGGACCCCCAAAAAGGGACCCCTAGTTTTGGGAACCCCTCCAAATCTCAACCGTGAAGAGGCCATGGAGCAGATCTACCCAATGCTGCAGTAGCAGAGGCTGCCTGAAGCTGAGCGAAGCTTGGTTTAGGCTTCAGTGTTTAGGGTATTAGGCTTTAGGGTTTAGGGTAGTCGGGTTTAGGGTTCAGGTTATTAGGGTTTAGGGTATTAGGGTTCAGTGTTTCGGGTTCAGTGTTTAGGGTTTAGGGTTCAGTATTTAGGGTTTAGGGTTCAGTGTTTCGGGTTTAGGGTTCAGGGTATTAGGGTTTAGGGTTTAGGATATCAGGGTGTGGGGTTTTGGGTAGTGGGTTTTGGGTTTAGGGTTCAGGGTTTAGGGTTAAGGGTAGTAGGTTTAGGGTTCAGGGTCTAGGGCCTGCAGCCGGCTGGGGCCATGCGGTAGTTTCTGATGAAGCGTCCCTTTTCAAGGGGGGGTCCCTCGAAGAAGGCTGCTAGCTTGGGTACTGCCCCCACCCAGTAACAGTCTATATTAGGGGTCCTATTAAGGGCTATACAACCATATTATACTTATTATCCAACTGTTCCTGAGGGGGGCAGTACCGAACTGCTAGTGTTTTAGGGTCTCTGTTGGGCCACCCTGGCTATGTACCCCCCACATGTTCTACACTGCCTGAGGAGAAGGCTTACACCGCCTAATCTAAAGGCCCGACATACCACAGAACTCACAAGCCACTCTGAAATCTGTTCAGCTCTTGTTGGGTTATCTTGTTTCTGGAGTGGCCCTTTTGGGCTCACATATCGTGCGCAGGATATGGGTTACAAAATGGACAGGAAGGGTGAACATGAAGCGCTTCATTACCTTTACTTCCTGGGATTCCTAGCTGCCCGCACATGAGCTATATTCTAAACTCCTTAAAGGGGGTTATATAGGGGATTATACAGGGGACTACTCTAGGGGTTATTAAGGGGGATACTAGGAGTTTAGAAAGTTGAGACTATGGCTCACATAATCAAAGCCCCCTTCAACAGGTCTCCATCCTAGTTGGGGAGAGCTTCGTATTTTGCAGGCCCGGAGAGGTGCACCTGTCTTTCCTCATGGCCATACTTCCTCAAGGTAGGACACCCGAAGCCCTGATGTAGAGGTTGAACGATGCGGAATGATTCACGTCTTGGCCTCATAGAACTGCACCATGCGTGTACCGCAAACCTCTATGCTAATCATATGGGCGCCTGCGGCAGAGCTTTCCTTTAGAAGTCTTGCCTGCAGCAAGGTTTACGGTATAGGCAATGGCCCATGGTTACAAGAAGCTTCATCCCCATCCTTCCAAAACCCAAAACCCCTAAACCCAAATGCCCTAAACCCAAATGCCCTAAACCCAAAACCCAAAACCTCTAAACCCAAAACCCAACACCCCAAAACCCAAAACCCCTAAACCCTAAAACCCCTAAACCCTAAACCCTTACCTGTGCAGGTGTCTTGACTTAAAGGTTTCCTAGTTGGGCAAAGGCGTGACTCAGCCCAAACATCCAGATCCACCCCCTCAAGGAACCCAGAAGCCCAGTAAGTCTAATTGGCGGTAAAGGTTCTCGGGTGTGCAATACGGGTTCTGGATATAGAAATTAAGTGAAAGGAGCCTGTGCTAAAGGGCCAAGTGTTTTTGGGCAACCCATCTCTCATTTCATGGGTTAACCTGAATAAGGGCCTAATTATCCCTAGATAGGCTTAATTCCAAGGGGAACCTAGGGCGGTTAGTATAGAGGGTAGTAGGGGAACCTATTACTGAGTGCTTGGGAGGCAGATTCGTTGTCGGCAGCTTGCGCGTTCGCAGCCTGCCAGCGAAGCGAAAATGAAGCTTGCATGGCCTTACAGGGTTCATACCTGCAGCTTGAAGGTATTTGACACCGTTTATTATTATTATTATTATTTTTAAGTTACTGGCCCCTGGCCCAATACCAGGCCATTATTTTCTTTGGGAGATCCCAGGGAGCGTTTCAAGGAGTGGTCCAAGGAGGGCTAAGCAAAGGTTGAAGTTTGAGAGCTTGAGGTTTTAGAGTTTGGGGTTTGAAGTTTCAAGCTTTGAGCTTAATACCGAATAGCCTGGCATCTGTACATAAACCAGCAAGCTATAGGGCTTGGCTCCTCAACAGACCCCCCTAGTTTGCAAGGATGAATGTGGGCCTTTCGGGGGTTCACAGTTTACTTACTAGTGCTTTAGGGGCTGGGGGGGCGGGCTCCCCGTAACAATCCCTATATATAACAGTTTTGATACCCGTGTGATAGTATCGGTATCCTTTTCCCCACTCCCCCTTAAGCAGCTGCAACTTCGTCGAGAAGAGAAACCAAAACCCTGAACACCCTAAACCCTAAACACCCTACACCCTAAACGCCCTACACCCCAAACACCCCAAACCGTCAACACCCCAAACCTCCAACCCTAAACCACGTGAGCCATAGTCTAAACTCCTTAGAGGGGGCTATATACGGGATTAAATAGGGGAGCGCTATAGGGCCTATTGAGGGCAATACGGAGTTTATAGACCCTAAGCCCTAAACCCCAGAATCGGGGTTATTTAGGTGCATACTGGGAGTTTAGACAATGCCTAAACCCTAAACCCTAAACCCTAAACCGCGTATGTGGATCAGCAAGCCGTGCCGTGGCAGGACGTGGCAGGCACTGTCGAAGAGGTGCTCGAACAGCATGCCGAGGCTCGGACCTTTGGGTTTAGGGGTTGGGCTTAGGGTTTAGGG
>CAJNIZ010046415.1:208676-224254 GCA_905231905.1 Symbiodinium pilosum | reverse complement strand
TTGGGCTTAGGGTTTAGGGGTTGGGTTTAGGGTTTGGGGTCCAGAAAGATAGGAACCAAGAAGGCAGGTTTAGGGTTGACAGTTTAGCAATCCTAAACCCTAAAATTTCCTTAGCCCCCCTAAACCCTGAACACCCTAAACTTAGTTTAGGGTGGTAAGGGTTAAGGGGGTGTTCAGGATTTAGTGTTTAGGCATGGATATCCCAACTTTCACAGTGCCCTCCCGCAAACTAAGATGGAACCTCCCCCTTTCATGAAAAAGAGAGAGAGAGAGAGAGAGGGGGAGACAGTAGTCTAATTAAGGCCCAGAGCCCGCTTGAAAGAAAGAAAGAAAGTAGTCTACACTAGCATACGGCCCCCTTACGGCCCTCTTTTGCAGGTTCCATGTTAGTTTGGGGGAGGGTAGGTGGAATGATGGCCTGCTTAAGCTATTTTAGTAGGCCTTGGGCGAGTGCAATGGTAGCTAGACCTCCATTAGGACCTGATTTACGGTTTAGGGTTTAGTTTGGGTACTGCCCCCCCTTAATAAAAGAGTTGGATAATAATAATATGATTATATATAGCCCTTAGGATTTAGGGTCTAGCATGTAGGCTTTAGGGGTTTGGAATGAGTTAGGAAACCTACTTGAACTGGGCTACAAGAGAGTTATAAGTAAAAGGGTTCTATTGGGAACCCCAAACAGGGACCCCCAACAATATAGTAGGAATATACTAGAATATAAGGACCCTGGTAGGTATATTCCTCTAATATTCCCACTGAATTCTTGGGGTTCCCCGTTTGGGGTTCCCGGTAAAGTCCCTTTTCATAAGGGGCTTATCAGCGGGCGTTAAGATATTACCCCACTCGGGAGTCTCTCAGGTCGCGGGTTTCAGGCTTGTCTCCCTAGGATTGTACCCCTGGGTCTTGGGATCTTTTTAAGGGACCCTAGGGAGACTACATTGGCTCATATAAAGGCTATATTAAGGCCATATTGGGGAAACGTTTGAGGGGTACGACCTTAGGGGTACAACCAGGGAGCTTTAAACCCTGAACCCTAACCCTTGATCAGAGGAGGGTTTTTGGCAGTTATGCGCCACTGTTGAGGCTCAATCCATCTAATGTGCATCTAGTCCCCCTTGAGTAGATAGAGTATAGGGTTTAGGGTATAGTCCCCCTTAAGTAGATAGAATATGGGTGTATGGACTGTAGGTTGGATCCGGCTGTCAGAATTGATGTCTAGGGCAGTCTTCGAACTTCAGAATTAGACTTAGAACTACTGGTCCTATCCCGCATGGACCAGTGGACCTTAAACCCTGAGCCCTCAGTTCAAAGAAGGGTTTTTAGTTACCCCAACCCCCAAGCCTAAAATTAGGACCCCCTTCTAGTCAGTTGATGGTTAGAGCAAGACTTCATGCAAAACCCTAAGCCTCAAACCCTAAACCCTAAATCCTAAACTTGGGTAGCTCAAGTCCTCCTATCAAAAAAGGAGTTGAATTTGAGTTATCGCGATATGGGTATATAGTAAATAGATAATAATGGGGTTTCCTTATTATAGTACCTCATTCCAAGTCCCTGAACAGCAACCCGTTTAGGGTCTACGGCTTACGGCCCCACGAGTCCCCATGAACCATGAACAGTTCACATTCGCTTAGTTGTAAAACCCTAAACCTTAAACCCCATTATAGGCTCGCTTTAGGTATCTAGAGCAGAAAGGTTGGGGTTTGCGGTTCAGGGTTAGAAGTTGGTATCCTAGTCCTTGCGGATTGAACTTGCGCCCCAAATCCTAAACCCTGAATGCCCTAAATCCTCAAGAACCCCTGCAGGGAAATGTAACAGCACAAATGGTAGCGAATTTGAGCCGTGGCAACCTGTATAAGTATAATCTAGGGCCCTCATGGAGCGACATCATACTATGTCCTTAGACATTATGGCAAAATTGAGGCCACTGCCTCACAATAAAAAGCCTATTGGTCAGGTGTCTCGCCGCCTCTACGCCGACGGACTCTGCAGTTGGCCAAGATGTCATAGGGCTTAGGGTTCAGAGTTTGGGTAAACCCTAAACCCCAATTCATCACAACAACATAAGCCCTACAATCTAAACCGCAAACCCTAAACCCTAAATCGTCAACCCTGAATCTAGAATTTAGGGACTGGGGTATAGGGTTTAGGGTTTAGGGCATACATGATGGCATTCTGGTATGACACAACGGCCGTTATTGGCGTATATGTTCCATTCTACTCCTTGTTTACCGCTATGGAGATATACTTTGGTGCTCTCCCCATGCAAGCCTTACATGGCCCTTGTGTAGTCCTAGTGCCCCCATCGAAGCTTTATATCAGCGTACTCACCTGGTAGCTATCCACCTGAAAACTCTCTTAAGACTTGCTACTCCCACAAAGTAGAGACCGCTGCTAAAGCCGACACCCCAAACTACTGGGTTACTGTAAAAGGAATTGAATTTAAATTACCATATTTAAGCAAATAGTAGGGTTCCCTTACCTTAAACAGCCATGGGCCGTCAGTGGTCCAAGCATGTTACGGCTGAGCCCCGTAGCCGTGACCTCATCTGCTTTTAGGGTGTACCCGTGATCCCGCCCGCTCGGGTACGGCTAGCCGCTAGCTTCATGTACGAACCTTGACACCCTGCATTCAGTCATACATCTTTAGGGTTTGGGGTTTAGAGTTTCGGGTCGAGGCTAGTGGGCACGATAGCAATCAGGTTTCTACAGGGCCATTCCGCCTACAGTGCTCTCAGTAATGACACTGATGATGCTGCCGGCTTTCCATGTGACCACCACATACATCTAGCAGCGTGCTTTAGGCAACAGACCCCTTGTAGCCCGTTTCGCCGTAGACCCGAATGTCTGGATGCTACAGGGACAAGGTCATGCTGATTTTTTTTTTTTTTTTTCTTTTCGGGCTTGCAGTGTATGCAAGTCCTTTCTGTGCTTTTTGCCAGAAGAAGTCTCCGTTCTCATAACAGTTCATCTCAATTATTACCCCATCCCCTTACCCCTTGAACGGGCCCGCATGCAACATTACGGTTTCAATGCAGGATTAGCTTATATGCGGATTTCCAAGCAATAGTCCCCCTAAAATGAATAGCACTGAGTGCTTTGAAGCCCCCATCTTTTCTGGCCTTTGTGTGTTGCAAGCTTCAGAATGGCCTAACTGGTCCTTTTGATTCTATTGCAGGTTCAGGATATTTACAACCCCCATTCGAACTATAGCTCCAATCCACGCATTGCCCTACAAGGTGACCTGGGGGGCTTATAGTTGGGTCTGACCCAAAAATCGAATCCCTTATGGTTGGGTCAGTTAAACCTACCCGGAGCCTCTAATGAGCTGTGCCCTTTCCCCCCGCACAAAGTCGATGCACGATTCCTGTAGGTAAAGCCCTAAACCTACGAACCTAGGCCAGGTAATAGGGATTCCGTAAACTCTAAACCCTGGCTTCAGAAGAAGCAGGTTCACTCAAAGGGTCTACGTACATTCCTTGCTAATTTTTGGGCTCCAGGTACTTACAAAGGGGTTGTCAAAATTATGGTCTACTGTTGGCACCCTCAGCTAGATGTCAGGGCCGTATCATATTGGGATCCAAAATGGGACCATAANNNAACCTTAAACCCTAAACCTAAAGCTAAAGTCTTGATCCCGCAACCCTAAATTGAAGTACTTGGCTGGTTCAGTGAGGTCATTTGTCCTAGCAAGGGTTTAGGATGTTGCGGTTTAGGGGTTCAGAGTTCAAGGGTTTGGGGTTGAGGGTTTGGTAGAAACCCTGTCCGGAATATAAAAACGCGTGTTTTTTGCAGAAGCGTTTTTGTTTCATGTAGATACCCAGGTCTGATGCGGCACTGGCACACAGTTCGCAAAGGCCGGACTGCAAGGGCAACGCAAATAAACCATGAAGGGGTCGAATGAAGTAGAACAGCGATTTGGGTAGTTTGCTTTATACCTAGGGGCTCCTATTTGTTTTTTGGGGGGTTTGGCATCGTTCTTTGGTCAGGGATTCGTAATATACCTCTCCAAAAGGAACTACATACGAGGCTGTGGGTAGTTATAAACGGGATTGCATGGGAGCATTATCGTAGCCCTCAACCCTAATCTGTGTAGTCGAAGCCTCTGAACTGGGCTTCGGGTATAAGGTGATAGGAGCTCGCAATGGGTAAAGGCCTGTGCAGTTACATAGGTAGAGAGTGATGGTTAGGGTTTAGGGTTTGTTTTGTTAACCGTAAACCCTAAACCCTAAACCTTAAACCCTAAACCCTAAACCCTAAACCCTAAAAGGGTTTTGTAACAACGACAGCCAAAGCTAAGGTCAGGGAGCATTCAACCGGGCGGGTTAGGCGAGCAAAGTCCTCAAGAACACTTGCCTTGGAATTTACTTTGCCGTCATATGAGCTATAGTCTAAACTCCTTAAAGGGGGGATATATAGGGAACTATATAGGGGACTACTATGGGGGTTATTAAGGGGGATACTAGGAGTTTAGACTATAGCTCAGAAAAGGCCAAACCGCTTGAGATCACTCAAATCGATTGGGGCATGGTGTTGTTGGGGTGGGGGGCCTCGGAATTTGGGACCCTAGAGCCGTGAACAAACCTTTCCCGCAAACCTCGGTGAAATAGCGGCCCAGAACCCCTTCAACAGCCAAGAAGGCATTCTACATGCACTTGAGCTATAGTCTAGATTCCTTCCTCGGGGTTTATCTAGGGGATTATATGGGGGAGTATCATAGCGGTTCTTAAAGGGGATACTAGGAGTGTAGGCAATAACGCATTTGAGATTCAGGACACTCCCAAACCATGCTACCCCTTACGACCCTTTGTCAGCTAGGAATAAGGAATGGATCCTTGTGGTTAGTAGGCCCTAACCAACCCGTTATAGTAGTTTCCATTTTCGCTTACCTGGACCCCAAAAGTATGTAGAATAATGGCCTTTTGGGCTATATTTGCTATATTTAGGGGTTTTGGGCCATTATTTTACCTACTTTGGGGGGTTTAGGTGGGCAGGGTTTGCATAGGTTTAGGGTGTTGGCAAGCCCAGCACCCAAAGAATGGAGCATCCAATGGAAAAGAAAACGGACAACACAATGGAAACTCTGATCACATTCGGTTATCTACGGGCTTATATTAGGCAATAAGAGGAGTTTTTAATCCCCACCCCCGGCACCCGATTCAACCCCCCCTCCCTCAAACAAAAAAGCGTTTGAATTATCATATGTTTTGTGACATGACCATGGTAGGGTCCTTTTTTGGGGTGGGCTTGGGGTTACAAGGACCCCTTCTTTTTTGAACATCATGCCCTTGCCCTGCTGATGCTACATGGTTTGGGGTTTTGGGGGTGTGGGGTGTGGCGCTTAGGGCACTATCAGTCGAAGCTACAAAAGCAAACGCAAGCACGAAGATAATGGACACTACATACCTCCGGCTAGCAAGGGGTGAAGCAATGCATCCTTTTTGTAGCCCCGATATACCCCCCAATACTATGTCTGGTTAGTTTGCATATTCTTTCAAGTCCTTCATTCCTGAGTATCCAGCCGTGGGTTGACCCATCGTACGATCAAGCCTTGTAAAAATTTCGACAGGGTTTGGGTATAGGGTTGGCGCTTCTGCCCCAAGTGGAAGTATCAACCTTAGTACTGGGACCCCTTGTTTTGAAAGCAGATCCTCATTCAGGTTTGTAACAAGCTGAACAAAACGGTGGAGACCAAAATTCCTGCGCGACCCTGAGTACCCTAAACCTTGGGAAGTGCCATATTGTACTACACTGTCGCAAGCCCAAGCAGCATCTGCAGTATCAACAGTAGTAGTATCTGACTTGGGGGTTCCAATTTCTAGCCAAACCTTAACACCCAGTCCAAGAGGTCTTTCATTTCTTTCCTTGCCTTTTTGGAGAGGCCACGAGGCGGCCGAGGAAAGATACATCCAGGACTGTCGCATTTAGGGTTTGGGGTGTAGGGTTCGATGCTTTGGGCTTAGGTTGGAGCTTGGGGTTTGGGATTTGGGTCCTTCGCTAAATTCATTATAATACCGATCCTATAGTGGGGATCCCCAAGTAGATTTCCCTCATTTTGGGAACAGTCAAGTAACTTATGTAGGCCAAGCCCGGGTTGAAGGTTTGGGTCTCTAGATCTCGAGTCCAGTATACTGTTTCTTTGGCGCACTCAACCCTAAACCTTAAACCCTAAATCCTAAACTCTAAACCTTAAACCCTAAACCTTGAACCCTGCTCCCTAGACCCACCAGTTACAGACGTAGTGTTGGAGGATGGTTGTAGTCTCCCTGCAGGTCAGTAGTTGGATCTGATGGTGTTGGGGTTCAGGGTTTAGGGGACCAGGGTTCAGGGTTTAGGGTTCAGGGTTTAGGGTTCAGGGTTTAGGGTTCAGGGTTCAGGGTTTAAGGTTTAGGGTTTAGGGTTTACGGTGTAGGGTTAAGGGTCAGGGTTCAGGGTTTAGGGGGCCCGTTATTAGGGGGAAGAGGCGGACCCTTATAGAGATGGACACCTTCTTTCCTCACCAAGCACCAGATAGGGACAGGTTTCTGAAGGATTAAAAATTCCTTCGGCGTATGTTCGATAGGTTGATGCAAGACTTCCTCCAAGTCGCTGAGGCTTGAACCCTAGTAGCTAGCCTGTGATGTGAGTTATGTTTCTGGCGGTTGCAATGAGGGTTCCCTGCTTGGGCCTCGAGGTTTCACGGTCCTCCGTCCTTAACATGCTAAACCCAAAGCCAGAAGCCTAAATGCCTGAGAAGTGTCACAGCTGAATCCACAAACCCTAAAGCTTAAATCCCAGACTGGAGACCCTAACTCCTTAATTCACGGGTATAGAGGGGGGGTAGAGGGGAACTCATGATAGACCCTAGACCCTAAGTCCTTAACCCCCAACCCCAAAACCCCAAAATCAATGACCGGCCAGGCTTGTCGAGCTGCTGAGACAGAGGCCATTCAGTGCCTGCCTTAGACTAAGCTTTGGATGTAGGATATGACATATGAGTTGGGTTTAGGGTTTAGGATTTGGGGTGTAGGGGTTTAGTTTAGGGTTTGGAATTTATTTAGGGTTGGGGGTTTAGGGTCTGGGCTTGGGTTTTGGGGCTTTGGTTTTGCAAGCTGGCCTTTGCGGGTGCAGGTTTCAAGGGTCTTGAATATCGGCCCCAGCTCAAGACCAAACATGTAGAATCATGCCCGCTTCGACATTTTTGGTTTGCGGTTTTGGGACGTCTTGCCCTTTGTCGTTTAGGGTTCAGTAGGGTTTAGGGTTTAGGGTTGTATGGGTGCCTCTTACGTCAGTAAGTGCAGATGGGAAACTGCCAGGGGGACCTTCTGTATTCCGCTCTCACTGATACGTAAGGAGAAGTCGTGTTTGGGAATTGATGAGGGTTTACAGGGATTTGATCTAGGGTTTGGGGCACACAGATGTACATGTAGCGCGTAAGGGAGGTGTTTGATTTAGGCAAAACCGACTCGCAAGTAGGGTAAAAAGCCCTCTCTAGTTATCCCCGTTTAGTTACCAACCTGCTCGCTGGGTTCCCCCAACCCTTCTAGGTTCAAGGTTTAGGGTTTAGGTTAGCGCCAAACTTACACTACACCCCAAACGCTAAATCCTGAACCCTCAACCTTCAACAGTATAGCTTCAGTACTGCACGCCCTCAGTAACAGTTGCATAATAAGTATAATGTGGTTATATATAGTCCTTAATAGGACCCCTAATACAGACTGTTACTGGGTGGGGGCAGTACCCAAAATATAGCCTATTTACCGACTTTAAGCTGCAGTGCCTGCTCTGAAGGGTCAGTCTGCCGGCAGCTCCCGCAGGGTTTAAGGTTTGTTACCATTACTTAGGGTTTGAACGGGTCATTCTGAGATTAAAATTGAGCTTAAGATTTTCAGACTTAAGGAAATTTGACAGTCCCAAGTACTGGTAAGTTTATATGCACTTGAGGGTTTAGGGTTTGTGGTTTAGGGCTTCGGGCTTAGGGATTTAGGGTTTAGGGCTTAGCCCTAAACCCTAAACCCTTGTGATTCAGGCTTTAGGGTTGCATCCCTCAGGAGTTCTTATTTGTACCCTCAGGGTTTGTAGGCTTTGGGCTGGGTGCCTAAACCATGGAAGACCGTCCCTAGTTAGGAATATTTGGGACCCAAAGGCAAAGGTTACAAACCTAAACCTTTAAACCGTAAAGATTGAAAAGGGGGAAACCTATGCCCTTACCCGTCATAAGCATTAATGCTTATGACGGGTAAGGGCATAGGTTTCCCCCGTCGGCTTAAAGAGGCGGTGAAAGATATCGTGATGGGACCGCCGAAGCCCTGAGTCCTAAGAAACCTAAGCTGCCTAAGCTCTACACCTAGGCTCTGCACTCCAAATTGCAACCCCAAGATGTCTTCCTAAAGTGATAAGGGAATTTTAGCTACCCAACCCGCAAAAGAAGGACCTTGTTATGTTCGTGTGATGTTTCTAGGGTCATTAATATAGGGGTTGCGGTATAGTCCCCCTTAAGTAGGTAGAATGTGGCTTTGGATCCCCATATACCCCATATTGTATCTACCTAAACCCCAAAAGTATGCAAAATAATAGCTCTAAACCCATAATGATAGCCATAAAGGCCATTATTTTACATACTTTTGGGGTCCAGGTACTTAAGGGGCCTAAGGGGGACCATAACTAGATGCCTTTCATTTACCAAAAGCCTGGTCTCAGCGACTTAGGTGTGCGGCGCTTAGCGCCCTGAAACCGGCGGAGTGGCAGCGCAGCAGCACTTCCTTAGGGTTTAGGGTTTAGGGCTTAGGGTGTAAGGGTTTAGGGTTCTCTTACTGGTGCTTAAGGGGGCGTGAGGGAATGGATCCCTTTAATGGTGACCTCCATCAATTCCCGAGGTGCACTACGATACCCCAGAATTTTATAATCCTTCTTATAGGGACCTCCCAGAATGGTACCCCTAATTATCGGAAACCACATTTTTACTTCCTCCCCTGCCGCTCAGGCACCACAGATGCTGAAGTGTAGTTTTAAGAGGGTATAAGGTTGGACAAATTTTAGGGTTTAGGGGTGTAGGGGTTTAGGGGTTTAGGGTTTAGGGCTTAGGGATTAGGATTTAGGGCTTAGGGATTAGGATTTAGGGTTTGGGGATTGAGGGCTCGATTCATGATGCTGGTCGCCAGACTTGGGGATCAAGGTTCTACTCTGAGCATTTGCAAGTTGGCAAACTGGAGCAGGCTCACCTGATCTGACCCGAAATGGAGTTGTATGACCTAAGCCCTAAGCCCTAAACCCCCGAGCCCCCAAACGCTAAACTCTTAAACCGCTTGGCTCTATTTGTAAGAGGTCCCAGCTGGCCAGGCTTCACGCTTCGGACTTGTGAGTTCAGCCAGATGACAGATGACTGACAAGCGGACTGCAACGGCAAGGAGAACCCTGAACCTTAGACCTCTACACTTAAGGGCCTGAAAGACTGTACATAGTTCCTTTAGGTCCCATGAGCCCTCAACTGCAGGGTAGATGAGGTCTACTGAGCTGTATGCAGAAGGATTGCCAAGCATGGCGTCCCAAATCCCAGACCACAAGCTCTTGACTCCAGGCCGTAAACCTGAACAATTAGCAACTAGAGCAGCCACCAGGACTGGGGTTTAGGGGTTTAGGGTTTAGGGGTTTAGGGTTCCCAATACTTCAAGAGCCGGGCACCAGCAAAGGAAGCAGTCGGCCGAAAAAACCATCCAAGCCTCTCGACAGGCCCGCGCCCGGGGAATTGTGCTGTGGGGGTTTGGGCTTTAGGGTTTTGTGGTCTTTGAGGTTTGGCGGGATGGGGGTGTAGGGCCGTGTAGGGCTTAGGCGGTTGCGGGGTTAGGGGTTGAGGATTCAGGGTTCGTTGGGGTCTAGCCTTTTGGGATCCAGGATAAAGTTGTCTAGCAATGAACTGGACCCCAAAATGAATTATATCTAACGCCGTACCCAAATCCAGAACAATAATCAACAAAGCCATTGTTTTGCACGTCCTTGGGGCCAGGTACTACCAATGCTCCTAAGTCCTAAACCCTAAACCCTTAATCCCTAAACCCTATAACCCCTAATCCCTAAACCCGGGCCTTTCAGGCCCTGTCAGGGCCGCTCAGGACCTCCCACCACTTTCCCAAACCCTCACCACACCCAAGCCTGTCAGCCCATCCCCACCCCGGCTCTCAAAACCCAGACCGTAAGGCCCAAGACTCTCCCAAGCCTTTGTAGGTATCCCAGTAGTATCCGCCTTCCCTTTTTAATTTGGGGTCCTCATTAAAGCTGAATATTAGGAAAAACGGTACCCTCATTATTATGGGGAACCTAGCTCCCAATCTCTAGGGTTTTTCGGCTGCAGAGCCTTGGGCTTCCTTTTGGAAGAGGCCTCCTTCGCTTTCAACAGCTCCCAAACTTTGAAAGCTGCCAGGGCTTACGGCTCCACCTTTGCCTGCAACCATGTTAGCTAGAAAGCTCTTGCATGACCTGGAGCAACACAATTGAAATAGCTTGCTCTTGCAAACCTACATTTTCCTCTAAAGCAAGACAGTTGAACTAGCACTCTCCCACAAATTATTGCGGGCAGCGCGCGTGTCCTGGAGCGTGATGAAACTATGAGAGGGCCCTTTGGCCCGGACAGTCCCCTACTGCCAAACCTAAATCTGCGTGTGAAGCATCGAAGTAGGACGTTCTTACAAGTTCTGGGATAAAACTATCAGAGGACCCTTTGGCTCAGGCCGTCCCCTAGCACAAGACTTAATTTATCGTTTAAAGCAGTTAGACAGGAGCTGGCACGCATGTTGCCTGCGCAGCGTTTGCTCTGAATAAATATCCCTTTTGAGGGGTACCTCTGACCCAAGCGGCCAATGTACCTTTGCTCAACCAACCTTGTCAGCATGGAAGTTATTTAATTATGTGGGTGGTGGTCAAAATTATGGTCACTTTTGGGGTTCCTATTATAATACGGCACCTAATATTTAGGGTGCCCAAAAAGGGGCCATAATTTTGACAACCATCCATGTAATGGCTCGGGCTTGGCTGGCTCTTGCTTATCCGGTTGGTTGATTTATATTGCTGTGCGTCGTGTTGGGGTGGCCTTGGGGTGGGCGTGTCTGCGTACTAAGCGTTCAGCTAACCGATGCTACACCCCAAACCCTAATCTTTACAGAAGGGTGCGCTGTGGGGCCTGGAGTCGTGAACATACCTAAAAAACACGTGTTTTCATGATAAGCACTTGGGCTCAGGACTGAGTAGACGTACATGCAACGGGATAGCACATGCTTAAAGTGTCAGCGTTGAACAGGACCCCAGGGGACACACCTGCAGAGTGAACACTTAAGAATCATGAAAGTGCGATTCCTCGCAGCATGGCCAGCCTTGAGTCTTTGGAGTATGCTGGGTTCACTGTCTGTGGCGGTTAGCGGAAGCCAGCAAGATGAGACGGAAGGTACCCGCGGCAACACTGCAGAGGATCAGGGGGCAGAGAGCACCTCGGGGCCGGACATTGGAAGTGGAGAAACCGCAGATGAAAGATGTCCGATCCTTGGCGCCCATGATAAGAAGCATGGTATTGGATCGAGCAAGGGCTTGCAGCGAGGAGGAGTACGTTGCCTCTTTGACCGAAGTAAATAGCCTACCAGCTCCAACCAGGGCCAACCAACCGGAACAAGGAGCAGCAAAGTCAAGCACCTCCATGGGGCGAACTCCGACGGGCAATCTAGGCACTCTTTTAAACCCTAGTCCCGAAACCCTAATCCCTAAACCCCAAACCCTTAAAAACCTGGATGAGGGATGGTGGATGAGGCCTTAGGCTCCTTCATCACTTTCAGGCATGGTCCCTTCCATACGACCCCTCAGGTAATGAGCATGCATTATCCCGGAAAAAACGTTTAATGAATTCTAAACGCACGCATTGCGTTTCGAGGTTGACTCCCACATCTGTACCCCATTCCCCCTTGTATACGTCACTCGCTAACTTTGAGTAAGATGATTCAAAGTACAGCTTACTGTAAGGGGGTGGGGTGTTTAATGTTTGTTGTAAGCATCTAATAGCACAAACTGAGTCCTTTAGCATGACACGTGTCAGGCAGTGGCTGCTGAGAAGGAGTTTCAGAAGGCGGTTCCAGTTCAGGGTTTGTGTGTCAGGGTAGAATGCTCATTTTTCGCTATAGGGTTCATAGTCCACCTTAAGCAGATGGAATGTGGGATATATGGGGATCTTATTATAATATACCTAAAGCCATATTCTATCTACTTAAGGGGGATGGCAGGTCTTAGGGTTTCCTCCTCCTCCTCCTCCTCCTCCAGCAACATGGGTCAAGGACACGTTCAGGTGCACTGTTATCATGTGGGCACTATTGAAGGCGGGCTTAGATAGACCTCACATAGCACCAGTAAAACCCAAACCCTGAACGCGGCATTTTAGCAGCCTTACATGGGTGCGCCCACATGCAGGATCAGGTACTACTTGATTCTTTTATCAAGGGTCATGTCTCAAAATAGATTGAATATGGAATTGCCAAAGATCAGAACAAGATCTTTGGATGCCCACATTTTATGTACGGTAGGGGGACGGTAAGGGTTTAGGTTTACAGGGTAAGGCCCATAGCCCCTTTCTGGGAAGGCAGAAAACTTGTTTGGGTTCCTTTTGGACTGATAAAACGGTTAAGGTTCAAGGTTGAGGGTTCAAGGAAAACTAAGGTTTCGGGTGCCAAAGATGTTTGGACTTGCGTTCTAAGAACCTTATCTCTTGATGAAACCTTCTGTGTGGCATCCTGCAAAATCTAGTTAACCAAATATGCTGCACTGCCGTCATCCAGGTCCTTGACTACATGCATACGACCCTGCATAGTCGTCTTCGAACAGAATATGACCACTTGCTTAGCCAGCGAGCCCGAGACAATCTTGTCTAGTCAACCTCTGAAGGCTCTTCTTCCAAAACCTTAAACTCTAGACCCGAAATCCTAAACCCCATCAAGAAATCTTTACAATCCCCGAATCATACCCAGACATGGTTGGATACCTTGATGAATAATTTTTTGCGGGGGGCAACAATGACTGGGTCTAAGTGCTGTATAATGCTCTCTTGCACGGTCAATCCTCTTGAGATCGGGACTTCACCCTATCACTCCGGCTCGTGCATATGGGCTATAGTCTAGACTCCTTAAAGGGGGGTTATATGGGGGATTATATAGGGGACTATTATAGGGCTTTGAGGGGTTTAGGGTTTAGGTCTAAACTCCTTAAAGGGGGTTATGTAGGGGATTATATAGGGGTGTACTATAGGGCTTATTTAGGGGGATACTAGAAGTTTAGACAATGGCTCATATGTGCTTCGGTCGAAGACTGCGCCATGCACTCTGAAATGCATAGGCTTTGGGTGTACTTGGACCCCAAAGCTAGGTAAACAAATGGCCATAAAAGTCGTTAAACAACTTTAAACTCTACATCCTAAATTATTCTATACCTACTGGAGATTCAGAGAGCTTCAAGCCCTAGAGCTTAAACCCTAGGCATAAAGTTCTCAAGCTGTACACTGTTGAAATTTGAGCTAGGGTTTGGGGTGAAGGGTTTAGGGTTCAGGGGAAGCACTCAAGTTATAAAAACGTTATAACCTCTATCTCGCAATGGTTACTCGTATATATAGCACCAAAGTGTTTTGTAAGACACTACAGCGTCGCCTAAATCATTACCAGTATTGTAGTCTTAGATGATATAGACAACCTCAAATAGACCTCGAAATGGTGTTTGTAAAGATTAATCTAGGCCTCACAATACATAGTCCCTATCAGTCTCCGCATAAGCCAAGTTTCATTTCATGTTCCATCTTCTTCTTCATTTGACTTTCCAGTATTCTTGGTAATCATTTAAGCCCCGGCATTACCTCCCTAAATCCTAAACCCTGAACCCTAAATCCTGAAACCCTAAATCCAAGACCCTTAACCCCAAAACCTGAACCCCTAAACCCGCTACCCGCTAAACCCCAAACCCTATACCTATACACCTAGCATCTGAGACCTTTCAACAGAAAGTCTGGCTGGGCTTGTCCTGAAGACCTAAACCTTCCGGTTGAGACGGTGAAGCCACAAAAATCGAACTCAAAGGGTGTAGGGGGTTTGCAGCTGATGGGTTCTAAGCCACAAAACACTTAAACCCTGAATCCTAAACCCTAGACCCTAAACCCCAAACCTCAAACCCTAAACCCTAAACCTTAAACGCTGAACCCTAAACCCCAAACCCTAAACCCTAAACCCCATCCAGTAAAGCCCCAAACCTGATTTCCGCAGACGTTGCACAAGTTCAACGACTCGGTGGAGCTGCAGGACCAAGCTTGGGATTCAGGGTTTAGGGTTTAGGGTATAAGGTTTAGGGTTTAGGGTTTAAGGTTTAGGGTTTAGGGCGGTTTAGGGCTTAAGGTTTAGGGTTTAAGGTTTAGGGTTTACGGTTAGGGATTAGGGTGTGAGATGTGGGGCCTACAGTGTCTCACGACTTGTTGAGGGGTTTGGGGCTTATCCGAAGCTTTGCCAATCCAGGGAGGGATAATATGAGGGCAGGGGATGGAAAATTTGTTACTAGAAAAGTAACCCCTGAGCTCATACATCCTAACCCGCGAAGCCACTCAACGAACCCCAAACCATTAAACCCTATACCCCAAACCTCAAACCCATTGGGGTAATATTTGGTTTATATAGGGATCATATTGGGATAGTGGAAAAGAAAATGGAAACTACTATTTAGGGTTTAGGGTTACAACTTATCAGTCTTTGGCCCAGGAGAAGCAGATGAGTGTGGTTCTGGATGCAGCTCAGGCACAGCTTAGCATTTAGGGTTCTTCAGTTTCTAGGGGCTTTCGGCGGGGCCCCTTTTTGGGGACCACCTAGTTATATGGGGAGTAGATAGGGTCTATATCTTCCTTAGCCAATGGAAGAACTTGAAACTTTTAGGCCTTCTTTATTCGGTCTTTATACTAAAGTTTGAATTTTTTGGGCCTGGTTAACCCTAAACCCTAAACCCTAATTGGGGAAGAGAGACATAGGGTTTCGGCGAGGTAATGGGATTAGGTCCTTAAGCTTCCCCATCGGGGTCCTAATAACCCTTGGTTTAAAGTGTTTGTTGCCAGTGTTTGGGTTTTAATGATCTACTGTTGATGGAGGAAATCTTGCACCACCTTAAGTCCTTATAACCCTAGGAATTACAGTAGTGTAGGGGCCCTAGGTGGTTCAAGATTTCATCCATCAACAGTATGGTGGTTTCGAGCTTAGGGTTTAGGGGTTTGGTGTTTGGAGGTGTGGGGTTACTGATTGCAGTTGGGTTCGAGTAGGGCTCAAGGATTAGGAGTGCAGGGGCCTCTCTAAGGCTTTAGGGTTTAGGGTTTAGGACTCTAAGGAATCTCTAAGTGGGTAGCTTCCCCCACATTAGCCATACCTCGCCTTTATATACCGCTAGTCTCCCCGCATGCACACCTTATGTAAGGATACGTACTGACGGGTACCTCCCCCCTTGAAAATGGTAGTTTCCCAAAAAAAGGGGACTCCAAAATTCCCAAAATAGTATAATCCTTATTATTGGGACCCCTAAAAAGGTATCCCTAATCATAGCTTCATAGCTTCATAGCT
>CAJNIZ010046415.1:171742-208576 GCA_905231905.1 Symbiodinium pilosum | reverse complement strand
TCCCACCTGCGCAGGGGTGGAGTAGGCCTGAAGGAACTCTTGGGTGCGTGAAAGCCAAAGGCCATCTTGAACGGCTGCCATTTCAGTAGATATGCTAACAGGTCTGAGATTTGCAATTCTTCGCGCAATATGCGGGCCAGCCTTTCTTAGCGGCGACACTTGCCGAGAATGCCAATGTGAGGAAGTGAGCTCCGTTAGCCGGCCCAGGTTTACAAGGTCAAGCAGAAGTTGCCGGGCTGCAGGACAGGCTACTTTAACAGAGGCCAATGGCCCATGCAAACTGCGCTTCCCCTGTTTGACCCCTGAGAGCACTTGTTCCAACTCAGCCATATTATACGGCGCAGTGTTAGTAGCCGTGTTATGCACAGGTGGTGCGCATAGACCAGGGATTCCTGAAGCTGGAGCTCCGCTGGACTGGATGGCTTTAACCGTCTGTTCAAAGAACATACGGGCTACAGGCTGCTGCGGGAAGGTGTTGCTGGCTCGGGCTTCTAGGTCATTACAAACTGCAGATAAGGCAGCTGAGGTCCCAAGCAGCTGGCCAGTGTCCATGTCTGTGAGGGCAATGTGGAACCCTTTCTTAGTGTGAGAGGAAAGGAACTGCTTAGCACGGCTAGGGTTTGTGGTCTGAAGGTGCCTGAACCGTTGCAAGGTTTGGGCCTGGAGCTCAGCGTCAAATTTCCTGACAGCAGCTTTGTATGTGTCGTAGCTGGCATAGTCTTGCGGCTTGGGTGGAGCAAGCTGAGAGACACCCACGTTGCGGCTACCCTGACTTGGTAACGATGCTTTGACTAAGCAGTTGCAGTGTCCAGCAGTGACAACAATGGCTTCACGAGTCCAAGCGGCTGCATCCAAGATGGCTCTTTTACGCTTAGTAGGGATGTGGCCACATGCAATTTCCGTGGCCGCCTTTTGAATGGCCGCACTTACGAGTTGCAGAAGTGGCGCAAGCCCACTGAAGGCTTCTTGCCACAGGTCTGAATGAGCCCAAACAACCCTCCCTATAGACCCTGCAAGAGCGACATGAAAGCTACGCTTACAGACGCCAAGGACCATGCGGTGGTCAGACAGACCAATGTCCTCAGCCACCACTCTGACATCTATGTCTGCAACCGTGGAAGACAGGAAAAGGTCAATGCACGTACCAGACACATGAGTAGGGACCCCAGGGTTGCAAGCTAGCAGACCCAAACTCGACAGTTGGGCCTGGATAAGCCTATCACTTGGCCCTTGCCGGCAATGCAAGCACTGGCAGGTGGTTTCATGCTGCATGAGTCCTGTGAGGTGAATGTTAGCATCACCTGCAATGACAATCATGACCCCGGGATGTCTAACCCGCAGGACTTGATACTCGCGGCATATTTGGCCCCATGTCTGGCAATCCCCACCAGGAGCAGGGTAGATGCCGCCTAAAATGATGCTGATTGCAGCTCCCTCCCTTGGGGCTGAGCTTATGGCCACCCAAAGGATATTGTCATTTCCTAAGTCATCAATGACCATGACTTGATTTGCTAAGTCAGTGGAAATAAGCATCCCCACAGTTGCCCATTTCTCTGACTGTGTGCCTAGCCATTGAAATGGCATGCCCGGCGGCAGGGAAGCGCCTGGTGGCCACCTGGCACCTGGCAGCACGCAAATGCTGGCGTTCTCCTCCAGGAGTGTACTACTGATATGCCAGAGTCTCCACCACAAAACCTCCTGACTCCCAAGGGACAGCAGGCCTGTCCTGCCAGGATTCATGATGGCAATTGTCAAGCTGGGGAGGGGCTGCTCAGCTGCCAAGCTTTCAAGTTCATGCGCCGGGACTCCTCCCATATAGGGAGAATGGACAGGTCTCTGTCTGCCTGTCACACACCGTCGAAGCTCAGGAAGCACATGGTCTCTGAGAACACCTTTAACTGCTGATACTGCTTCAGCGAGCGGTGCCAGGTTCGGCACTCTACCCCCCGCAACCGTAGCCAAAGTGGCTGGGTTGGAGGGCGCAACTTCCAGAATACCGCTAATGTCTTTCAGCGCTGCTGTCAACTCCAGCTTACGCGGGCTTTGCCGGAGCCATGCTAAGGCTACACCAGCTAAGTCACTGGCACGTGTGGAGGCAAGGCCCCGCTCAGCCATGGTTACACTATGTCTCCCTGGGCCACAAATGAACCACCGGGACATGCGCACACATTGTTGGCAGAACAAACCAAACGTGGCTCAGCATCGATCCTACAGGCAAGTCCCCGACAGCCCCCGCAGCACCAAGACCACCACACGGACAGCGACCACCACGACGAAAAACAACAACCTGGGGAAACCTCTTAAACCCTAAACCCTAATTTGGGGAAACTACCAAATAGGTCGCTGTTACAGAATATAGAACCCTTGTCTGGCTTAAACTCCAATTTCTAAGGGTCAAAGTATGGGCCCCTAATCTGAGCCCTTAGGCCCTTTTGTGGGGATTCTAGAGACCCTTAAGGGTACATACAGGGTATAGAGTAGGTATATAAGGATGTCAGGGTTAAGGGCCCATACTAGGGGCCGATGGTTTTAACCTTAGACAATTTGTACACCCTATCTGACTGCTCCAGACCATAGTTCTCAGATTGAGATGGCCCGTGGACTTTCGCCGCATATATCCGCATCGTGTGTGTGTGTGTTTTTTCCTGCAGGTTACTTGCCTGGCGCATGTCAAGCTGACAATGATGGGCTCGGCGGGTATGCATAAAGCGTCAGCATTCGTTCTGTCTCTATCTTGAAGCCCTGCTACTAAATTTCTTTGTTGTGGAGTAGAAAAAATGCCGAGTAAGAAAGGTTTGCTGGTCCACCTTAGTTGCCAGGCCGCTCCGAAGAAGACTTTCTTTTGACGCCACAGGTCATGCAAACCCTAAACCCTAAACCCTAGCAGCAACATAAATCCTTTAGTAAAAAACCCCTAACCCTAGCCCCTAACCCTAAACCCTAAACCCTAGCCCCTAAACCCTTTCAGTGTCAACAGTGGTTGCCGAAGGGTGTGGGGTGATTCGGCATGAAACGGAGATCAGGGCTCCGGGCCTTAAGTGGATGAGACAGCGGCTTGGGGTTTAGGGTTTAGGGTTTAGGGTTTAGGGGGTTCATGGGTAGTCAACAGTAGGGTTATAAGCATCCCCATGAGATTCATACCAGCCTCCCTAAACCCTATACCCCAAACCTCCACCCCTTAACCAGGCTGGTCTCCAGCAGCCGAAATACCCTGAACCCCAAACCTTCTTGAAAGACCTTTAAAACCTCACCCTAGACTCTAAGCACTGAAAAGCCTGAAGCCTAAACCGCAAACTTGAAAAACCCAAACCCCAAACCCTAAATAGTAGTTTCCATTTTCTTTTCCATTATCCTAAACCCTAAACCCTCTCTAACACCATTATAGTAGGGTAAGCATGATAACACGAATCATAGTAATACCAATGATAATCCTGGTAATAACAATGATCATTATAATTATACTTATAATCAAAAGCTACAACAGCGAGCCCAGAAGCCGATACAGGACATGGAAGAGAAGCGGGCGCTCTGCTTCAAGGACGGCAAAGCCAGCTGAGCTATAATCTGATTATATAGGATTTTACCTACAGGGATAATATGGGGATTGTATAGGGATAGTATAGGATAGTATAAGGATTATTTAGGGTTTAGGGTTTAGGGTCTAGGGTGAAAACTCCTTGAATGGGGTTGTATATTGGATTACTTCGAGGACGACTATAGGGGTTATTAAGGGAAATACTAGGAGTCTAGACTATGGCTCAGCTAGGTTAGGCAAAGGCTTATGGTGTGGGATTTAGGGTTTAGGTTTTAGGGCTTAGGGTTTGGGATGATTAGGGGGGGGGGTAAGGATTTAGGGTTTAGGATTGAGAGTTATTGGGGTTTGGGGTGTAGGCTTTTAATTTAGTTTGTTGGATTGGGGCATGTTTTTGATTTGTGAGTTTTCATGGCATGATGTCTGACAAACAGTGAGGCGTTGGGATTTGAGGCAGCATATGTTGGATACAGCCGCCAAGTAACAGCTGGATAGTATGGATATGTAGCCTTAGATTTGTCCTAATTGTGGACTTTACCTGGTGGGGGGCAATAACCAAAGTGTGCAGGATTCAGATATCTAGACCCTAAACCGTAAACTCCCGAGAGGCCTAAGGATTTGGAGGAAGCATGGTGCAACCCTGGACTGGCTATGTGAACAGTATGTCATCTTCACAGCAAAATAAGAACAAGCTCACACAAACTCAAAAGGAACCCTACAGTTTAGGGTTTAGGGTTAAGCCCCAACCCCCTAAACCCTAAACCTTCAACGCATGCCCCCATTTCCTGCTTTTCAGCTCCTGTGCTTGGGGTATATGGGCACGTGACTATTGGACCGCCCTTGGATAAGAACTCGTAGGGTGAACAAGGACTCGAATGGGGCCTTATATGATGGGAATATGCCTACCAGGGTCCTTGTGCTCTTATCATATTCCCCCTATACTCTTGGGGTTGCCTGTTTGGGGTCCCCTTTAAACTCCCTAAACTCTAAAGAAACCCAATGTTCCTATTATGTTTCTACTACATTGAGGTTCCTCCTCTGGGGGTTTTGCATTAGAGTCCTTTTATTCAGAGTTTAAGGACTATCGCTCTGTTGCTGTCCGACTTCTGCTTTTTTGTTACGAGAATTTGCACGGTACCATGCAATCCATGCACCGAAATCCCCAATTCCTGGCCCTGTGTTAGTTGGAGCAGCGCCTCAAAAACAGCACGTCCTTTGAAGAATAGCGGATTGTTAATGCTTGGGTTTCTCAAGCCCTGAACCCCCGAGCCTAAACCTGGTTCTACCATGGCCAGACCTCCGGCCGAAACCCTAAGCCCCAAAGTCTAAACCCTGGACTCTTAAATCCTAGACCTGAAATCTCCGCAAATCCTCGAATCCTAGACCATAATCTCCTTTAACCCTAAAGCCCAAAACCTAACATCCTTTATAGACATATGTACACACATCCTAAGCTCTGTTTAAATCCTAAGTCCTAGTCCTAAATAAGACCAGGGTTTGAGGTTTTCAGACCCGAAGCCCTAAACCCTAGGATGCCGTCATGAAGATCGCTGTCTTCGCCTCTGCACGAGACCCTCCTTGTCTAAAGGTTCGAACATTGGGCCGTAGTATGGGCCCCTTATTCCTGGGATCCTTGTGCACTTACTATGTACCCTATATAACACTACAAAACCCTAAACCCTAAACCCTAAACCGCTACAAACCGCACTAATGGCGCATAGTTTGGGTTCTAGGAAACAGGTAGGGGCCGATATGAGGGTCCCATGGTCAGGACCGTAGACTTTGAGTCATGCTCGAGATTCAGGGTTTTAGGGGTGCAGGCATTTGGGTTGATTTTTAAGAAAGGGCTTTAAAGGGATTTTATAGGGTTTAGGGTTTTTAGAGACCAGGGAAAATGGGGCTTCATCGTTTGGGACTTACGCTTCAGGGGCTAGGTAGGCTAGATCTCAGAAAGCGTTCCTGCTAAATATCAGGACTCAGCGTTTGAGGGGTGGGCATCTGCTGTTTCTTCTTGGGTTCCAACGCTACCAGAACTATTAATTAACCCCCAAACCCTAGACCCTCAAAACCCTAAACCCTAAAGTGCGTCTTATCTTACCCGCCCTGGCCAGGTCCCCCTCAATCTGGCATATGGGTATTGGTCTAAATTCCCTATAATACGGGGTCCTATATTTGGGTTCCCATTATAATACGGGGCCCTATATGAATTNNATTTCCCCCATTTTGGGAACAGGAATTTAGGGAAATTACCATATATATCCCTAAAGCGTAGGAGCCCTAGGATGATTCACGGGATTTAGCCTAGTGCTTCGCCTGTGGGTTTTACCAAGGTTTTTGGGAACCTCCAAGCGCGAAAAGGCTAAGCCATACATTTGACCCTAGCATGCACATTTTGGGGTTTAGGGGTTGAGGGTGGTTTAGGGGTTGAGGGTTTAGGGTTTCCCTAAAATACCCTTGACTGCAGCATAAGGACCCGTCCCAAAAACCTTTTAGATTTAGGTATGAAGGGAGCGGATACAGGAACTATTGTAACAGAGCATACAAACACAGGGACTACGGTGAGGATCCATTCCTCCACCCCCAAATTTCAAGCCGACATCTCAAATCCAAAGGGTTTAGGGCTGGGGACTTCCGGCCCTTGATCACTTCATACATCAAAGGTTGAAACCATGGGCCCCTAATATGGGCCCTTAAGAGCCCTTAACCCTGGGATCCTTACATACCTACTATATACCCTATATGTACCCCTAAAAGGCCTAAGGGCCCATAGTAGGGGCCCATTCTCGTAACCTTGGAATACAGACGACAGTCTTGAAGAGCTTCTGGCCGAGGGGCAGACTTGCTCATCCTGGCCCTCGGCGACTTGCTCATCCTTTTCCCGAACCCTACGCCCTAAACCCCAAACCCTAAACCCTCTCTACCTATATATATATATATTGAAGCCTTTATAGGCTGTGAGTCCATTTTGTCCCTTTAGGGTTTTGGGTTTTCCGAATTCTCATCCTCATCCTGGTCGCCGAGTTTGCGAGCTGAGATTAGCAAGTCAAGTTGCTGGTTGAAGTGGCTTTCAGAGCTAGGCTCTAGGGGGACCCCTAATAGGGACCCTTAATCCCATTAATATATATAATTTATATAACCCTTATATAGTCATGATATATAGCCCCTATATCCCTAACTAGTCCCCATATTAACCCCCAGAAGCTACAGGGGTCCCTATTAGGGGTCCCTCCGAAAGTCTTTAGAGAGGCTGCGTGTGGTTGTCGGGACACCCGGCCTCTTGTGTAAGATGTAGGGTTTAGGGTTTAGGGTTTAGGATTTAGGGTTTAGGGTTTAGGGTTCGCCATCCCAGACCTCCAAAACAATCTAAGGGATTCAAAATTAGATCCCCTAGAATCATAGAGGGAATTCTGTAAGGATTATATAGGGGTTATAATGGATCTATATAGGGGATCTAATTTTTAGATCCTCCCAGGGGTCTGGGTTGTTGGCCACTGGTAGATTATAGGAAGAGATCTGCCGACATGTGTTTTTTCTTAATTTATTTATTTATTCATTTTTGTGTGCGATTCGGTTGGTTTCAGCCTATATACACCCTTACATGCGAAGCTCTAGTCTAGGAAGCCTACGCAGATATTCCATGAAACTGAACCAAAATACCCGAGGATCTCTGGAAAGAGCTTTTTAGCAAGCCTGCAGGGGCGTTCAGAAGAGGGGCGAAGTGTTTCCGCAGCTCATGTTCAGGTGAGCCTCGTACGTGGCCGACTTCTGAACCTGCGGAGGCTTCAGTCCAGTCAGGCAAAGGCTTGGTGGCTGTGAAGGAACTTAAATTAAGTTACTATATTGGGGAAACCTTATTATTTACTCTATATACCCATTATGGTAACTTAATTCATGTTCCTTAACAGCAACCCAGAAGGTGGAAGCAATCTTCATACTCGATCTGCGAAGACGCTTTGGGAGGAGACAGCGTGATTCCGCCAGGCTCATAACGTTTGCGCAGCCTTTGCATTTCTTCCCCTAAGGGTCCAAGGACCCAAATAATCGGGTTTTGGGGCCCAAATACTACCCTATTAATGGTAACTGCTGCAGGCTAGACTTGTGCTTGAGGCGGCCAGGTGAATCCAACCCTAACCCCCAAAACCCAGAAATGTGGTTTCAGGAAAAAGGACGCCAATCCCATGCGCAACGTTGAGCAGGGCTTGTTCACGATCCAATGCAACCCCGGTGCAGCCCTTGTGGCACTTGTAAAATGCTAGACAATCTGATCCACCCCAAAACGCCACGCGGCGCCAGGCAGTTCTCTGCAAGGTATGTGATAGGCTAGTGCATGGTCCGAGATACCTTCATGTTGGGTTACCACGTGTCTCGTAGTAATCTTACCTCTGCCCTCAGAATTTTTACGCATGGACCTCAAGCCGGCTATCCTCTTGAGCTTAAGACCTAAACCCTGAGCCCCCCAAAATCCGAGCACCCCAAAAACTTCAAACCCCAAAGCCCCAAGCCTTGAATCCTGAAGACAGCCGAAGGCTGGAATTCTCGGAACGGTCTTGGACCTCAATGGCGTTTTCCAAGAATTTGGTGGGTGACAGTATTTCAGAGTATACGCTGGGATCCCCCCCATTTGTGCCAAATCTACAAAACCTAAACCTTAAACCACTGAGTCGTTCAGTGACCGATTTCACCCAGTGGCCTTGAACCCCGTTTCTGAAGCCTGACTTCAGTGCTCAGGCCTAAAACGCACAAGTCCAAAGGCAAAGGCTCGATACCCCCAAGCCTAACTAAGCCCTGCCCGAAGCGTGTTCTGAGGTCTTCGACACTTCGTGGCTGAGAAATGTACAGTGCCGCCCTCAGTCTCGAAAATGCGGCATCAGAATTTCATCCATTTCAAGCTTGATCTCAAGTTCATCAGGATTCACAATTCAACGTTTCAGTTTTGACGGTTTCAATCTCTAAACACCAAGCTCCGTTTTCGGCTGTTGGGAACTGAGGCTTCGGCGATTTTGAACATTTTCAACCCCAGAACCTCAACCCCCCGAACCTTAAACCCTAAGCCAGAAAGCTCACATCCACACGTTGCAGGTACGACATTGATTCCTGTGTGCAAGCGATAGAGGAGAGCTACAGCCTCGGTTTCTGTTCCGCCTTAGAGCAACAAATTTGGGAAGCCCCATTCAATTCGTCTTGGAGTTCACCAGGTTTAGGTTTAGGCTTTAGAATTTCCGTGGACCGTGGAATTTTGCTAGTTGCTTCGTGTGCGGGGTTGCGATAGGATGTCTTGGGTTGAACACCCTAAGCCCTAAACCAAAAAGCCAACAAACATAAAGTTGAAACCTGGATGAATTCAGGCAATTGAGACTCCCATTTGGGAAATACAAATTTTGTGGTTTCGCGGTTGAGGGATTCGCGCTTAAGGCTTGAGGCACAAAGTTCCAAATCAAACCCCAGTTATGAGCAAGGATAGATGGCTTCATCGCGTTCGGTTGCCACCAGTGAGAGCATTGATAACAAGGATTGTCAACATGGAACCCCAAATCATATTTCCTGCCTTCTATTTTGCCCACAAGACCAGCTAATAATCCGGGTCCCGTAGAAAAGGCCATGGAAACCGGCTGGGGCCCAATGCCAAACTCAAACCCTAGGCCCTAAGCACCAAAATTAAAACTGCAAATCTAAAACCTAAGCCCTACCCTGCACTCTACATTCCCACAAGGCCAGCATAGGCCGTTCCCAAACATTCTTTGGACGGTCAGGCTCAGAAAATACATGTCAGCTTTTACACCTTTACTGGGTTTGACAATGGGAGGACCCTCTGGAGATTGACCCTAAACCCTAAACCCTAAACCCGAAACCCTAAACCCTAGACCCGAAACCCTAAACCCTAAACCCTTAACCCCCAATTGCGAAACGGAATTGAGACGATGATCTTGACCTGGGAATTGAGGGCACCAGCTCTCAACACGAAAGGAGAAAGTTTGGGTGGTAGCCTGTGATGTCTCACACGGAGAGGGTTGTTGTACCCTTTTTGGGGACTATAACCCTATACCCTGGTGAGCTCTGAGCATGGGAATTCCTACTACTCTCGACCTTGAACCCTTAATCCTAAACCCTAAACTGACGCTAAAGAATCCACAAAGATTGTAAAGACCCCAAAGTTGAAGTTGTGTGGGCGACTTCTCCTCGGGGGGTCAGAGATACTTTGAGCCATTATAAGCCGCCCAGCTACCCCCATTCTTAACCTAGTAGTTACCAAGTACTTAAACCCTAAATATTAGACAAGCTTCTATTTTCGTTTCCAGTATTACTAAGCCCTCCTGGCCCCTAAACCCTAAACCCTCCAAGCATCAGTCAGGTGATGGCGTGCAGGACCTGCAAGATTTCATCCGTCGGAACCGAACGCAGGCGCTTGTGACATCAAGTCGGAAGTTAGATCTCAGGGTCCAGGGCTTGGGTTTTAGGATTGAAGGCTTTACAGTCTATGGTTTAGGTTTTGAGCTGTAGGTTTTAGGGTTCAGGGTTTAGGGTTTCCGGGCTGATGGTTTATGATTTGAGGGCTTTGGGGTGTTAAGTGCTTCGCGTTTGGGCTCTTTTACGGAGGTTAATTAGGGTTCAGGATATGCACTTTGCAGATTTAGGTATCTACCCAAATGGCTTATATCATCCCTATTAGGGACCCCATCATCCCCTTGTAGTCGCTATGTAGCCTTGGGGCCCCTGCGGGTCCCCAATGTTGAGAAACTTCCATTTGGGCCCGGGGATGCGGATGTAGGGGCATCCTCACACAAATCCGTACATCCATGACAAGTCTCAAAATGAATTACATGGGAGGCCTAGGGTTTGGGGTTGAGGCTTCAGGGTTCAGGACCCTCAACCCTAAACACGAACCCCAACAGGAAAGTCGTCGCCATGAGCCAGCAGTGATAAGATCTGGTGAAGGCCCAGATGGTTTAGGGTTGAGGGATTTAGGGTTGAGGGCTTAAGAAGCAGCATAAGCTTACCTAAAGATGACGGTATGAGCTTTCAACCCCTGTTCGTTGCTCTGTTTTGGCCTCCCCCGTCTACGTACTTGGAGGTTAAGGGTGATTATATCCCAGTTATAACTGCACTTACGACCCAAACATGAACCCTCAGTCCACATTTGTCTGAATGGGTTGTAGAAAGTTATAGGTACAAGCTTGCAGTTGGGTTACAACTACCCCATGCGTGTGTTGCGTATACGCATTTGTGGGTTGAATGTGGCTGGGAGGGTGGGTGGGCAGTCTCTGAGCCCTGGGTATCTCCAGAAGGTAGAACCCTAAACCCGCAAGCCCTAAAGCAGTAAACCCTTAACCCCCAAACCCTCATCCCCTAAACCCTTAACCCCTTAACCCCTGAAACCCTTAACCCCCGAAACCCTTGACCCCCACAAACCCTAAACCCCTAAAATCCTAAGCCTTAGACCATCCCAGCGAGCTTCAAACCTTGAAGCCTGTAACTTTCCCCCCAAGCCCATGAACCCCATGGACCCTAAGCTCTCCTTCCCACACCTGGGGAAACCATTCAGGCTTGAGGTTTAAGGTTTGGGTTTAGGGGTTTAGGGGTTTAGGGTTTAGGGTTTAGGGTTTAGGTTTTGGGGTTTAGGGTTTAGGGTTTAGGGAGTGTAGTTATTGTGGGTGTCCTAAATCCCCTCTTTATGCACAGCGGGTTCATTGTCAACTCACCATGTATAACTCGCTTAAAGCAACCTGAGCAAGGGGGAACTGGGGAGGGTAGCTTAGACGGGGGTGGTTAGGCAACCCAAAAAGACTTGACTCCAAACGCTAAACCTTAAACTCGAAGCCTTGAGCCTAAACCCTAAATCTTAAATCCTAAGCCTTAAACTCTAAAACTTAAGCCCTAAACCCTTAACCCTAAATCCTAAACCCTAACTCCTAAATCCTAAGCCCTCCTAAACGTCTTAGGGAACCCATGCAGTTTTTGATCTATGCGCCGAGGTGCCTCTGCCCACGGTGCGAGGTCCAAGGCGCGAGAATCTGTTTAGGGTTTAGGGTTTTTGGTTTTGGGTTTAGGGTTCTGTTGTGGATCCATGTGAAGTATAGTCTAAACTCCTTAAAGGGAGTTATATCGGGGATTACATAGGGGAGTATCTTAGGGACTATCAAGGGAGATACTAGGAGTTTAGACTACAGTTCATGTGAGCCAGAATCTAAACTCCGAAAATGGGGGGGGAAGAGGGGAATATGTAGAACACTATTATAGGGGTTACGAAGGGGGGATTCCCTAGGAATTTAGAATATAGCTCATGCAGGGGTTTGGGTTTACTGGTTTACGGCTTGGGGGTTCAAGGGCTTAGGGGTTCGGGTTTAGAGGTTCGGGTTTAGGGTGCAGGGGTTTAGGGTTTAGAGGTCTGGGTTTGGCATAAAGGTTCCTGGGCTTAGGGATTTGGGTATAGGGTTTGGCGGTTTAGCAGTCCAGTTGGGGGGTTTTCGGGTTTAGGGTTCACGGTTTCAGACATTTATTGTAGAAGCCTGAACAGTCAGCAAGTTTCTCCGCCCAATAATCCTTGCAGGAATCATTTCTTATGATGTGCAGTGCTCCAAGGCATTTCGAAGTTACCCCGGGTAGGGACAGTAGGACTACCTTCTGTTCGGACCTTCCTGTTCTTAATGCGAGCCCAGTACCCGTCAATTAAAGACTATACCTTAAGTCATACATTAGGGACCCTAGTACCATTTAAAGTATACTCCTTAATTAAAGGGTAACGGGCTCTCTGGGTTAGTAATTCTGATGATAAGCCCATGAATCCCTTTGTAATCAAGTTACTAACCACGTAGCTAGTTCCCAGCCCATCTACCTGAGGATTCAAAGTCTAGGTTCAGGGTTTTGGGGCTTGCATGGGTTCGGAGCCAAGTTTAGGGGATAGGCTTAGGGCTCCTGGGTTTCAGGGTAAACTGGGTTCCTAAATGGTATATCTTGGCAAGGAGAGCCAGGGCCAAAAAAGAGGTTTCAGCGTTGAGGATTTATGTGGAATGGCCTGCGCCCCTTAAGGAAGAAAGAACCCACCCACTCCCCCCAAGAATATATTGCATGCAACCGTAACATATCTGAATATGCAAGTTGGTAGTAGGTTCACGGGAGATTTGCGTATTAGAGTAGTATGATGGGGAAACAGGAAATACAGGACGTCAGCCTCGATTCCCCTAATCCCTGAACTTAGACGCCTGACCGTAAGCTTCTCATTTACATCCTTAACAGCTGAACACCAACCGCTAAACACTAGCCTCCCAAACCCTGGACAAAAATCCCTGACCTTCAGCCGTTAATTCTGCTTCCTCAACCCTAAACTCCCTAACCCTAAAAACCTAAAACCAAAGCCCTAAAGCCTAAACCCATTAGAGCCACATGGTTTGGACCCGGAAGTTATCAACCCCAAACTCTATGTCATAAAAGCCTTCAAACCTATGACCGTAAGTTCGTATGCTCTTACTGCAGACCCCAAGGCACCAAATCCTTAAGCATAACAACTTCAAAGCTGAAAGCCTACATCCTAAAACTTTTACCCTAAACTCAAGTGGGACAGAAAAGGAGTATTTACCTAGAACCTCCTAAGTAATTCCTCTTCGGGCTGTACGTCATTACACAGTACCAAAAAAAGAAGCATAACAAATACGAAAAGAAGCCCGAAAAATGAAATATGTAGCCCTGAGCCCGACACCCTACACATCCCCATGCGAGCCATAGTCTAAACTCCTAGTATCCCCCTTGATATCCCATATAGTAATCCCCCATAAAATCCCCCTTTCAGGAGTTTACACTAAAGCCCATATAACCCGGATAGATGCCGTATATCACCCGTTTCACCCTCAACCTTAAATCCAAAGCCCTGAGCCATAACGCCTAGACGCTAAACCCTGTATATCTCCGTATACCCCGATCTATCCCGTATATCCCGTTACACCCAAAATCCTAAACCCTTAACCCTTACACCCTAAACCCTAAATCCTAAACCCTAAACCCTTACACCCTGAACCCTAAACCCTAAATCCTGAACTCTCACACCCTAAACCCTAAACCCTAAACCCTATATATCCACTATACCCCCTTCTGCTCAGCACCCCATGCGTCGCCAGGCCCCACTGGGAGCTCGCAGGACGCCGTGACCCACAGACGTTCCCAGAAAGAGAGCTGCAAAGACAGCGGCTGGAGGACCGGCTTGAAGGTTAAGCTACTGTCAATATTTGGCAACCAAGGGGCCATTGAGGGTGGAGATAAGAGGTCTTTCTGATAGTTTAGTATAATCCCCAACCCCCAGACCCCTCCCTGGGTGAGCCCCTGGAATATTTAATATTTTTCCTAATGGCTTTAATAAGGGACCCTATATACTAAGATTTTTCAAGGGGCTTTAGGGGCCAACCCAGTTCCTCCATGATGACTGTAGCCCGTATGGTTTTGCAACTTTGGGGATGACATAGGGCCGGCTTTTTTCGGTACCGTCGATGCGAGGAATCTTGCGCCACTTGGGTTTTTAAGCGGCTGTTTTTTTGTTGTAATGTAGACCCTGATTAATAACCCCCTCCTTTCAAGGGCCCTAGCATTAGGATCCCTATATAATCCCTAGTAAGGGGGGGTGAAACCCTAAATCCCAAACCCCAAACTCTGAGTCCGCAAACCCCAACCCTAAACCCCAAACCCTAAACCCGCAAACCTTAAAACCCTGAACCCCAAACCCCAAACCCTAAACCCCATTTAGGGCAAGCCCTCACGCCTGGCTGTAGGAGTTCCGGCCCTTGCTGCGGTCCTTGCTGCATCAATCAGGCCAGAGCACCCAAAACCCTAAACCCTTTAGGGTTTAGGGTTGGTTTAGGGTTTAGGGCACCCAAAACCCTAAACCCCTAGGTTTAGGGTTGGTTTAGGGTTTAGGGCACCCTAAACCCTAAACCCTCTAGGGGTTTAGGGTTGTTTTAGGGTTTAGGGCACCTTAAACCCTAAAAGCTTTAGGGGTTTAGGGTTGGTTCAGGGTTTAGGGCACCCTTAGCCCTAAACTCTTTAGGGTTTAGGGTTGGTTTAGGATTTAGGGTTCAGTAATAGTTTCCACTTTGTTTTTCCACTAATCCTATATAAACCCTATGTAACGCAATGTAGGACGAATCTATACCCTATGAGTATCCTCAAACAGAGCTTGTGGGTTGAAACTGCTTCCTCGACGAAATTCTGCACGACATATTGGGCTTATATGGGGTTTAGGGGTTAGGGTTCAGGGCTTAAGGGTTGGTAAAGGAAAGGATGTAAGCAACCCATAATGTCATGCTTTGTTCTCATGTGAGTGCTAGGGTCTGTTATGTAAAGGTTTTGCGTTGATGGTTTGGGAGTTTAGGGAATAGGGTTTTAGGTTTAGGGATTCAGGGTTATAGGAGTTCTGTTCCTTGCTTTGAGTCCCTGAGGCTTGTGAAGGACATTTGCTATGACATTGAAATTTGGGGATTGTCACGACGATTTGTGCAAGGTGCTTTGACTGAAGCCCAAATTTTGATGATGGTTCAGCGTTTGGTGTTTAGGGAGAAGTCCTTGAACAAATCTCAACGAGAGGCTTGCCTCACGATTTCTGACGCCTCTGAGTCCTGATGATATCCGTGATTTGGCAAGGGCACGACAGCTAGACCTCACCATGGGCTTCTAGCTGCTTCAGGCTCTGAACCCTATTGCATTTTTACGCATAGGGCTTGAAGATCCTGAAAGAAGGCGCAGAGCCAATTTCTAAATGCCTGCGCTGGTTGTCCTCGCTTAGAAATGGCCGGCATATCTGAAGTGTGCAGGTGTTCAACTCCTTCTACTTAAGGTGGGTTATACGACAGCAGGGAGGAACCCTAGGCTTTCGATTTAGGGTTTAGGGTTAAGGGCATCAACGTCGGACAAGTAAAGCAGTACTTCTCCAGCCCAGCAAGCTATGAATTCTAGAACTTTCAGAAGATGCACATCCTAGTCTTGTGCTGGCGCCATTGCACCTCATTGTGCCAGGAACCTGGCACTTGGATTTGCATGATCCTAATGGTGGGTACTCGGGCCTGAATAAGGTTTAGGGTTTAGGGCTTAGAGGGTATTTGGAGGGTCTAGGTGGTGCCCGGAATCGGAACAGAAGCTCCTGCACCCCCAAAATGTTCATGTCCCAAGCACGCAGCCCTTGACGTTCCACAGTCTTTCCTAGGGTCTGAGTGAGAGCTTCCCGTTGCACCAGCATCCTGCTGTGCTTTGCAGCAGGGTCTGTTGACAATATCTTAGACCATCCGCAAACTCATCAAGCCCTGGAAGCGCATTCTGCCCTATAACCCTAAGCCCCTAAACCCTAAACCCTAAACCTAATCCCATAAACGCTGAGCCCCGAAAACCCTTACGACCCTAAATCCCATCGGCAAAGCGTTGCAGCGTTGAGCTTCCAGGTGAAAAGTCGCAGCTCCCTTCAGAGGAGTTACCGGTTTGGGGCTTAGGGTTTTGGGTTTAGGGTGGGACTGCATATTCAGGGGTTCAGGGATTTCAGGGTTGGGGCTTAGCATTCAGGTAGGGCCTTTTAGAGTTTAGGGTTCCGCGTTTGGGGTTTTAGGGCTTAAGATTCTCTGGAAGCGTAACAACCCAAGTGAGATTTTGGAAAACCACATGAAAAAGAACATTGATGTGGAATGGAAACTCGGATTATGTCGTGGTTTCCGGGAATTGCTGGGTTAAGGGCCTTTTCCCGTAGAATAGGGGTTTGGAGTATATTGTTTTACAATCATAGAATACAAGGGGATGGTGGGACTGCCTAGGGTCGGGCTTCCAAGAAAATTGAATGAGCTCGGCAGGATTTAGTCTCTCAACCATAGCTGCACGCATTAAAGCCATTTCTTGGACCCATTCGCCCAGGAGGGTTTTCTTATATCCTAATTAAACAATCACGTGCTCCACCCCTATTTCGCCGGCATCTGCAAGCCGCGCCAACGCGCAAGGCTGGTACTTTTCCTTGCTTGCAACAGAGTATTGGGAGCGCATATCAGACGCAAAGACCTAAATCGTAGTCTAAGTTTCCATGTAATCGTCTGTTTACTTTTCCTTTTGATTCTGTTTTGACTCTCAATTATTGTGTAGAACCAAGGAGCCTAAAACCTACACCCTAAATGCAGAATAATTTTCTTGCTTGCATGTGAGAGATTCCCCAAATAGGGGGACCCCAATATAGATACGACAATCCGAACTATATGGACCCTCCCAAAAAGTGTCCCTAATTTATGGGAAGCCCCCCAATGTGCAAGTCAGCCACACAAGCCGGCAACTTGTAGGCTGTTGCCATCAAAATTTAGAGCCCAAATTCCACGGTTTCGGGTTTTGGCGCGTTTGGGTGTTAGGGTTTGAGGGTTTAGGGTCTAGAGTTTAGGGTTTAGGCCTTCTGGCCTCCATTGTTGCAGTTATAACATGAATGCATGGGTTGGGGCGCTGTCTTCTTCTTGATTCAAGACAGGCATGGAAGCTTATCAATAGCCGCCAAATGAGAATCCTTCAAAAGGTCTCGGTCGCCCTCTTATCATCCCTACAAGTATTCCTGGGCGGCCCGGGGCCCGCCCTCTGTGTTAGCAGCTCTGACAGTACCTAGTTCACTACTCTCCACAAGAAAGCTCCAAACCCAAAACCCTAAAACCCCAATAATTACCCTAAATCAATCCATCAATGGTTTAGGGCTTCAGGACTTATAGCTCTGAATCTTGGCACCCCAACACCCTAGACCGAAAGCATGACCTCGGCCCAGGGTCTCGGCATCATTGCGTGGTCTTTGTGGTATTGATTTTCTTCGCAGCGGCTAGAGTTTAGGGGCGTATTTAGTGTTTTTTCAGATGCGTGTCGTGTCGCTGTGTAAACTTAGACATGTACTAATGCAAGAACCCTAAACCCTGAATAGTAGTTTCCACTTTCTTTTCCATTTTCCTAATTATCCCCAATACACCCCCAATATACCCCCTACACCCCCCCCAAAAAAATGCACCATGGCAATGTCACACTCACCAACACAGAAGTCCCAAGCCTAAGCCCCAAATTCTAAATCCTAAGCACTCTAGAGCCCTAAGCTCCCTAAATAGGGCTTAGGGTTTTGGGTTTAGGGCTTAGGGTTTAGGGTTTAGTCCCTAAATACTTGTTAGCCTAGAACCCCTGGAAGCCCAATTCAGGGCCCATAGTTAGGATTCAGGAAACAGGTCGGGGTCTATACGAGCCATAGTCTAAGCTCCTAGATTCCCCCCCTTAGTAACCCCTATACCAGTCCCCTATATAATCCCCTTTAAGGAGTTTGGACTTTCGCCCATATTGGGGGCCCTAAACCCTAAACTCTAAACCCTAAACCCTAAACTGCTAGGAGGAAGTTGGCCGACTTTGTAGGCTCCTCGCCGGCACCGCGGCGCGCGAAGGCAGGATTTCGCGCTTTGCAGTTTACCGGGACCTCAAAAGGACGTAGGGTATGGGGTTTAGGGTTTAAGGGTTTCGGGGGTTTGGGGGTTTATGGGCTTAGTGGATTGCAAGAGCCCTTTTGAGTTTCAGGGATTTACATTAGAAGCTGGTGCCCTAAACCCTAAGCCCTTATTCCTAAACACCATAAATTTGGGGCCCTTCTTCTGCCAACTTAGGGGCCTTGGCAAGGTTTAGAGCCAGTGGTTCTGGCTAATTGGGGCGTACGGTTGCGGATTAAGTGCTGCGATTGAAGGCTCCGGGTGTACGGTTTAGGGTTTAGGATTTTGTGGATTTGGCTCTAAGGGTTAGGATTTGGATTTGTGATTTAGGACTTCTTGTTTGGGGCTTGGCGTATTGGGGTTGAGATGGATTGCATGAGAGTTTCGGATTTTGGAGTTTGCCAATTGCGGCTTCGCACACCACGAACTCAGTTCAACAAGTAAATTGACTGAATGTAAGGATCTAAAGTTGAAACAATGGACCCCCAGTATGGACCCTTAATCCTGGGATCCTCATATACCTACTAATTACACACCCTATTTGTACCCTTACAGGTCCCCAGAATCTCCCTGAAAGACCTACGGGCCCATCTTAGGGGCCCCTACTTCTAAACTTTGAAGTCAGCAAAGTGGGTAAATGAACTACACGCTGGTGTTTTGGGTTCTAAAACACCCCAAGCCCCAAACTCACGGGTTCCCCCTGCTACCCCCTATGTTTAGGGCTTGGGGTTTAGGGTTTAGGATTTTCTCTCGATTAGAGTCATTTAGAGTTGATTCAAGGCTAGTCGTGCGGCCACAAAGTGGGGTCAGTGTAGTTTGGGGGGTAGTAGCGGAACTCATATCATACCCAAGACCCCGAACCTGATTTTTTGAGCCCTAAACCCTAAGTGAAACACTGCAGGTGTAGGTGCGAGGGAGCCTTCCGCAGTAGTTCGCCAGTCTCTCAGATGATACACCGGGGTCCTTGGCATTGGGCTAGGCCTAGGCAGGAAAATATAAGGGGCTACAAGATTATAAGAGCGTTCTAAGAGTTTTGTTGGGGGAATTGAAACAGTTTTGAGATAATCCAAGGTGTGCGCAAAATTTCGAGTTAGCTGTGAGAGGTTTAGGGTTAGGGGTGTTGGGGCCTACGGGTTCAGAGTCAGAGACGCAGGAGCAGAGGCTTCGGGGCCTAAGTAGGGTGTATCAGTTCGGTGCAGGGCTTTCGGGGTTTAAGTGGCTTCGGGTTTTGGGTCGAGAGCCGAGTTCAAGGTTTATCTGCTTAATTTTATTTTAGATTTTAATATAGTATAACCCCGAGGAATTATTCATATGTTTATTATAGGTCTAAGGAGATTACAGTTATATGGGTATGAGACTTAGTGCTGTGTGTCCCGGTGTCATCCAGATACGATTCCCACAGCATCTTCTCACCATTCAACGCGTTCACGCGAACGGCATGTTGGTGTTTGGAGCTCAATGTTGTTTTTGCCCTTCCTGGGGCCACTGGAAGTTGAAGCTTGTCCACGACGTGCCCCGTTTGGTCAACCGTTGTATTTCCAGGGAGCTACGGTTTAGGCAGGCTCTCCCCACCGCCCACTGGAGCAGTCCTAGCCAGTAAGTATGTTAGGGGTATGTCATAACTCAATTGCATTTGTGCGGACTGCTGGTGGGAGGGGGGTAGAGCAGAGCCCAAGGTTTAGAAACCCTAAACCCTAAACCGGGTTTAGGGTTTAGGCAGTGCCATATGAGATTCGCAAGCATTGGCTGATATTGGCTGTATGGGCCAACAGTGTCAGGAGTGGTCTCTGGATGAAAGCAGAGTTTAGGGTTTAGGGTTGATTCTGCGCCCTGAAGTCACATATGGTACCTATTTTGGGCTGTTTTGGTGGGGCCCTAAGCCCCCAAACCCTACACCCTAAAGCTACAGTACCTACCTTTTGGTTATCTGGTTCTCATTTCAGGGGTCCCAGAATGGGGATTGTGGTATATGGGGGTTATATTGGGGTATCCCATAGATGGGAATCCCCAGATACACAGCATTGTATATTCTTGGGGTTCTCTGTCTTGGTGTTCCCATTGACGTCCCTTTATTGACGTCCTTACGCCTGATGCTCCAAGGACTTTATCCATGGGCGGTTGGAGGCGAAAAAACTGCGTGTTCAACTGCAGCCACGGGTTCAAAAGAGCTGATGCAAGGATGGGAGGCGCAAGCATACAGATCATGGCACATTAAGGTGTAGGGGTCGAGGGTCTAGGCGGTGTAGGTCAATTGTGAGACACTGGCTTTAGAGCTTGCTACATTGCTTGTCCAGCCGGCGCAAAAAATGCTTCGTATTTGGAGTATTTCCGGGGAGCAGCTGTATGCCATACACAGAAAGCAACTGTGGCT
The DNA here is from genome assembly GCA_905231905.1 of Symbiodinium pilosum. Lineage (NCBI taxonomy): Eukaryota > Dinophyceae > Suessiales > Symbiodiniaceae > Symbiodinium > Symbiodinium pilosum. Next base: position 188,235 of record CAJNIZ010046415.1, on the reverse strand, counting down.
CTGCTCAAAAATCAGAGACCTGAAGCGCCGTCTACGTGAGAAAACTGGTTACCCGGTGTGTCTTCAACAGCTCCTGCAAGACGGCCGCATATTAGAGGACGTCAGCTATGTGTTTGCACCAATGGATCTTCAACTGGTTGTGTCGCCCTGTGAGGCCAACAGCCAGCAGCAGCATCAAGCTCGTGAGGAACTGATTGAGCAAGCTTACGTGGGCGCCGCAAAGGTTGTCAGCAACCTGTTGCTCAAATCCGGTGTAGACTTTCCGCTCCGCAACCGTGGAGAAGCTCTCTTGCTGGCATCCGAGGGCGGTCATTCTGAAGTCGTGCGCCTGCTTCTGGAAGCGGGTACAGACATCAACCTGGCCTATCCTGACGGCAGCACATCTCTGATGCTTGCCTCTGCCAAGGGCCGCATTCAGGCAGTTCGCGTGCTGCTGGATGCGGGTGCAGCTACCAATTTGACGGATAGGCAAGGCAAAACGGCTCTTATGGTGGCGCACTCCAAGGTTGTGCCCTTGTTGTTGGAAGCTGGTGCGGCAACCGGCTTGGCAGACCAGGATGGCAGAACTGCTCTCATGCACGCATGTGAAAGCGGCCGCCGGGAAGCTGCTCGATATCTCTTGGATGCCAACGCTGAAAAGGACTTGACTGATAGGCAAGGCAGAACAGCTCTTATGCTTGCATCATTGGAGGGCCACGTAAGAGTTGTGCGCTTGTTACTGGAAGCTGGCGCTGCGAAAGATTTGCCGGGCCAAGATGGCAGAACAGCTTTGATGCATGCTTCTCTGGGTGGCCATCCTTATGCTGTCCGTGCGCTGTTGGAGGCAGATGCGGCAAGTGACAAAACTGACAATGAAGGCAAGACTGCTCTCATGCTAGCATCCTCCCAGGGCCATATGAAAGCTGTGCGCCTGCTATTGGATTTTGGTGCTGACAGAGACATTGCAGGCCTGGATGGGCGAACGGCGCTGATGTGTGCATCTGTGTCAGGTCGCACTGTGGCGGTGCGCTTGTTGCTGGAGGCAGGTGCAGCTAAGGCATTGACCGATCACGCAGGCAACACAGCATTTATGCTTGCCTCTTTAAGCCAACATTTGGAGGTGGAGCGCTTGCTAGAAGCAGGTGCTCCATAGGATGTGACGCGACGGTTCCTTTCAAAAAGTTCTTTAGGCCTACAGAGAGGTCAATCGTCCCTCTTAAGTAGATAGAATGCGGGGTGTATGGGGATCTTACTATGACATTAGGCTTTTCCATACTACTTTAACTACTCAGGAGGGACTATAACCCAAACATGCGAAGGTTCTCTCTAAACCCTCAACCCTACAGCAAAAATCTACACCCTTAACCTAGAATAGGTCAGTAGGTACTTGGCTCAACGCCTCAATGTGGCAAGCTCCGACCTGAAATTGGTAATATTGTTTGTGGGGATACTACCACATCCCCACCCCAACCTCGGGAAGATTATATCCTCCTTTTCGGGGTATAAGATAGTAAAGCAACGACATATAAGTATTTGGTCAAACCCCTAAAACCCAAACCCTAAACTGTTAGCTGGACCCCAAAAGTAGGTAAAAGAAGAAATCGCCCAAAACCACGAAAACTAGCCCAAAAGGCCATTGTTCTACATAGTCTTGGGGTTCAGGTAGCCAAACTAAAGCTCAAATGTAATGGCCCTTTCGATCACAGCCTTTGCTACAAGGATCAGGACTTTTTTGGGCTCCTTTGGCTGAACCTCGGAAGTATGTGGAATCGTGGGCTTCTGGCTATTTGAAAGGATTTTGAGAGCTTTGGGACCTTAAACCCGTACCCCCATTGTACCAACTTTGGAGGTCAAGGTAGTTCCGAACTCTTTTTTTGGATACAGGTAATTGTTTCTCTTTATGCTTAGGCCCAGGAAGGAAGGTGACAGAGTAGTCTGATTTTGAGCAGCCCAACGAGGAACCAGGGTTGGGGGGTTTAGGGGTGTATATGGTTTAGGGTTCAGGGTTTTAGTGTTTAGGGTTGTAGTGTTTAGGGTTGTAGTGTTTAGGGTTGTAGGGTTTTTGCATACTGGTCCAAAGTATACAAGTTGGCGTGTGCATGGGGGGCGGACCAAGCATTTGGGGAACATGAACCGCGAAGCCTCAGTCCGAAAACGAGCCTACACCCTAAACTCTAGGCCCTGGGGCGTACAGGGCTTTTAATATACACACATACACCCTAAACCTTAAACCCTATATTATATATATATAGATAATCTCCGGATCATGGGCCCTTACCAGGGGCCCATAGGTCCAATCTAAGGTTTCTACCAAGTTCGAGTCCTTGGGCTCTTTGGGTTAGAGTTCGAGGGTTGCAGGCAAGGTAGTGAAAATCCCAGGTTACAACAAAGTGATATCAATATGTTAATATCAGAGTCCTCCCCAAATACCCATAAGAACAGTCCATGTACCCAGAATGCTATTGCTAACGGCTCGTATTATGGGCTCTGCGAGGCCCAGGTACAACTACTTTTCTACGTAGCCTTAAACCCTAAACACTAAACCTTAATGCACCTACCTTGGTTGCAGGCTTCAGTGTTTCGGGTTCGGGAAGGGGTTGAGATTTTTTGAAGCCATGGCTTCAAGGCCTCCGCCGCTGTTTCCAAACGGAATAATTATGCGGCTTAGGGTTTAGGGTTCAAGGAGATGCTAATGTAGATAGTCTGATGGTAATCTAGGCTTACCCGAAACACGCTGCAAGAAAGCAAGGCAGCCAAGATATTCCCCCCACAAAGGCAAACAAGCGTAGGCCTGTTTTATACCCCAACGTGGTCTGACCTCTACACTCTCATCACTGAAGTACTTGTCCTAAGCCCTAAACCCTAAAACCTAAACCCAAAGACCTAGACCCAAAAACCTAAACCCTAAAACCTCAAGCCCAAATCCTGAAACCTAAGCCCTAAGACCTAAACCCTAAAACCTAAAGCCTAAACCCTATGCTGACCTCCTACAGTAAGCGCTCAACCCTCAAGCCCATAAACGTGACAGCCCATCTAGGAACCTGAGTAATGTAGACCCAGATCAATAAACCCCTCCCCTTAATTGGGATTATAATAGGGATCCTAATATTAGGGCCCTTGAAAGGAGGGGTGGGTCTACATGATACAGGAGATTATACAGGGGAGCATTATAATCAGGGGTTATTAAGGGGGATGCTCGGAGTTTAGATTATAGCCCACATGGACAAACCCAATCTCAAGGCTCCGTATGGCTTGGGGCTCAGGGTTCACAAATTAGGGTCTATAGGGTTCGCAATTCAGGGTTCGGGATTCGGGGTTTAGCTTTAAGGGTGCAGGGTTCAGAGGTTTAGGTTTTGGGATTTAGGGTTTAGGAAGCCCTCTATGAGGGAAGCAACCCAGATGGTAGCAAGAACCTTGATTTACTGTAGAGCCTCTTCCTTAGTGAAGAAGCAACTCATAGTAAGAAGTTTACGGTACGAATGCTATTGGAACGCGCTTACAGTTTTGAAGTTCTGGAACTTCCCCTCCTTAAATCCAACATCTCCCTAAACGCTCCCCCCAGACACTAACCAAATCCCCGTGAACCCTAAACCCCTAGCCATCTCCCCGTAAACGCTAAACCCTACATCCCCCTCTAAACCCTAAATCGCGTAGCCCAGGCGCAGGATTCTGCGGCGCGCTGCGATGTGAGCTGAACCCCACGGCCTCCGCTGGGGCCTTAGGAGCCATTTTAGGGTTCAGGGTTTAGGGTTTAGGGTCTAAACTCCTAAGAGGGGGGTATATTGGGGATTATATAGGGGCTACTATAGAGATTATTCAGGGGGATACTAGGAGTTTAGATTATGGCTCTTACGATCTGAGCTTGTCAAAAATACTTGAAATTAGGGTTTAGGGTTTAGGGGTAGTGAGGGGTATATAGGGATGTAGAGGGCTTTGTGGTTTTTAGCTTCAGGGTTTGGGGCTTACGTTTCGGATTCAAGGTTCAGGGTTTAGGGCTCGGGGTTTAGGGTTAAGGGTTGAATGGCAATCGAAAGAAGCAAGATAATCGCAATGGTAATAGCAAGAGCAATACATATGCCCAGAAGCCTGTCTTAATTTGTTCCCTGCGGCACCCTTTTTTGTAAGCTTAATTGCGGAGGGATCTTACTGTAGTCTCCATAGGAGGTATTTCTCGTTTTCCATTATAGTATAGAGGTAAATTCTTAAAGAATTAGTAAAATAGAATCTTAGTGATAGGTCTAGGGGTATTACACCTTAGTCTGCATGACCGCAGACCTGAGGCGGATGCCCAGCGGTCCCAGGATAGTTAAAACAGACCCTCTCCTAAACCTTATTCCCTAGACCTAAAATATCCCAAAAACACTAAAACCTTAAACCATCAGCCCTAAATCCTACACACCCAACTCCAAAAGCCTAGGCCACTAAACCCCAAACTAAGAGGACCCTGGGTTACGTTCAAATTCCCTTGAAAGTGCCCTTCTTAAATGATTTGTTCAAGTAGGATTTAGGGTCCAGCGTTTGGGGCTTGGGGCCCTTCGTTTCCAGACACTTTCGACCAGGCAAACTCACTCAGCTTTTCGTAAGCAGCCTGAATGCTTCTTTCTGATGCTTCAGGCTGAATGGTCGAAGGGATAGACGTTATAGGGTGTTATGCCTGAAGCACACTAAATCCTATACCCTTAAACAGGGATTACTGACAGGATCCACTGCCCCTGAGGCACGAGTTACGCTACATTTTTGCGGTATACTGACTGTGCCTCCTGGAATTGGGCAGATGACGGCATGTTCCCAGCCCAAGTAGAGGACATACGACTTTTGGAATTGGCGTTTCTCTACCAAATTCACTGCCGAATCTCTGCACCTAGCCCAGCCTACTGGGTCAAAGACTTCCTGCAACTTTATGAGGTTTATAGCTTTCTCCTGTCTGGAGTGAACGATGGTGGCGGGTCGTCCGTCTACAGAACCATCGGCAAGAGGATGCCTATGGTCCATGCCTACCAAATGGTTCAAATCGCGGTAGACTCTAGGCCTCAAAGGATAATTCTTTCCGAAAGCATCTGGACACTGCGCCGAAAAACCATACACAATTATTCCCTAAGCATCTACAGAGGCTAAGTTGCGCATGGCGGCAGCAAAAATGCCCTAAACCCCAACCGCTATATGTCGATCCTAGAAGGCTCATCAATAAAGGGACTCCATTTGTGGAAATGCCCGCGTTGCAGCAACCCGAAGGTTCTTTTTCAGTTGAAGAACAGGGTTAAGGGTTAGGGGTTTGGGGTTTAGGGTATAGGGTTGGGGTCTATCGTATAGGGTTTGGGGTTTAGAGTTCAGGATTTCGGGCTTAGGGCTTCGTAGTTGAGCAGGAAACTCTCCCCCCTAGTACGCCCACTAGGGAATATTTAATATCAGGGGTGTGTGGGGCTATTACACGATTTAAGGTCACCGGAGGGATTTAGTTCGTAGTGTTTGATCACCTTCACGCCGAGTATATTGACAATGGGTACACGGGTTCACCTAATTCTTGGAATCCATAATCCTAACCCCTACAAATCACTGTATATATATGCTCCCATTTTCCATGTCATAATGCATGTACTTTTCCATCTGATTCTCCATTATTGGGGCTATATCTACCCAAACCATACATCCTAAACCCCAAACCCTGTTCTCCTAAACCCTAATTCCAGAAGAAAGGAACTCAAGTCAAAGAGCTTCAACTCTTTAGCTTCCACCAAACCGACTCCAAAGCCTGAGGTCCTAAGGTTAGGGTTTAGGGCCTAGGGGCCACTACTTCGGATACTGAAAATACTGCATGACCCTACGTATTCAATACATTGAGAATGATTGTACTATGGTATATTAGGGTCATGCAAGATTTTCATTATCAACCGTAACATGGGCCCTTATTCCTTTTACGGGGAATCTAGGAACCCTTTTGGGGTATCATATAGGGTATCTAGCAGGTATATGTGGATTCTAAATTTTCGGGCGAATACGAAAACCCGTGGTTTCAACCTTAGACCCATAGCAGCGCGAAGGCAGATGATCATGGGGAGCCGCAGTCGCCCCAGAAAGATCAGAGGGGATCGTATAGGGGAGTATTATACAAGTTCTTATGGGGGACGTTTAATGGAGTATTTTAAGGTTCTTAAAGGGGATACTAGGAGTTTAGACTATAGCTCACATGTTCTTCCGGTTTTGAGGGCACTGGGGGCTTGCTGAGCGTTCTTGGTGCAAAAGCTTTGTTTTGATGTTTAGGGTTTTCACAACTTTGCATGGTTGATTTTGAATTGTCTTACATACTTTACCGAGGGTCTGAGGAGACAGCTCAGCCCGAAACCCTAAACCCTGGGTAGCATGATCAGGTTCAGCTTAAATATTGGCCTTAAAGATGGGTTTTGACTATTAACCCCCGCTAAAAAAGTAAAGGAATTGAATAGTCCGGGACCTTCAATCAAAGTTCGCAAACGTGTTTGGGGGGCGTGTTCGGGCCCTGCCAATTAACCTTCCATTGCGGGGGATCAATTCCGGTTCTCAACTTGGCGAAAAGTTTGCTCTATCTTGTACCCATGTCATTAATCCGTTCAACAACCAAAACTTCGCCCTAAACCCTAAACCCTAAACCGCGTGGCATGAACTTGAGAACTTCCGCCTTGCGGGTGGACCCAGCGCGTCCATCCTGCAACTGGGCCACTATTGAAGTTGGTTTAGGTTCAGGCTTTCAGGGCATCCATTTTCTTTGCCGTTCCCTAGTAACAGCCCGAACCCAAAGCCTGATGCGCCGCTACCTTTTTTAATGTGAGCGTTTTGCGCTTAAAGAAGGAACCCCAAATGTTTGGGTGCCTTGCTGAATGTCAAGTTTCTGTGCTGGAGTTAGGGTTTTGGGAGTTCTGAATCTTCAAAGCTCTATTGAAGGTTTTTCTCATGCGGATAGCACAAATATTCGAGCCACTGCATTGGGTTGCCATCAACTATCTGGTCGAAGACCCAATGGACCACTTACCGGCAAGGAAGCCGCTCACTTCTTCCGGGATGGAGATGAACTAGGTATCCCGGAAATGCACTGTTTCCTTTTTCTTTATCTTGGTGTCTCCCTCTTGAAATTGAATATCAGGAAAAAGCTTTCCATATATATTTCAAGGTGTGCTGGGGAACCTAGTGAAACTAATAGATTCTGGAAGGGAAACATGCCCAATCGTAGGTCAACGTGGGATTCTGTGCTGTGAGGCTTGTGGACTGGCCCCTCCAGTAGTAGGGTTTAGGGTTTAGCGTGTAGGGGTACCCATTCTAGGAGGTCAACCCAATTTTTGGGTGGCGGCCTGTACTAAAGAGGGCGTCGCATTCAACCCTACAGATAGTATGGTAGCTTTTCAACTTTCACAGACATAAGCCCAACCAGGACTATCAAAGGGCAAGTTGCTAGTAGCATGCCAGTATGGAAGCAATAGAAAGCCCTAAATCCCAAACCCTCAGCCCGAAACCTTGAAGCCCTAAACTCTAGACCCATATGCAAACAACAGAGAATGTACCAGTTAGCCACGATGCAAACAAGAAAAAACGTCATCCCACGGGTTGGGGGAGCCCAGACAGTCGCTAAGGCCTTCAGTGGTTGAGGGCTTAGGGTTTGTAGGTTTCAGGGCTTAGAGTTCAGGGTTCTAACCGAGTGGTTGAGGGCTTAGGGTTTGTAGCATTCAGGGCTGAGAGTTTAGGGTTATAACCGTATCTATATGTTGTCCCATGACGGAGACTTCCCAAAAGGACTCCTATTCTGCATATCAGTCCCAGACCTATACTGTCACTCTTAGCCTGGTTAAGGGACTTCTATTAACAGTGGACATGAGGGTCCCTCTTGTAGTTTAGTCTAGCCCCTAATATAGCACGACCTAATCAGGAACACATGTCGATTGAATCATTCAAAACAAACTGACGGTAGCTCATATTATAATCTGCTTAACTTAAGGGTTGTAAATACTATAGCCTCAAAGGTACCCCCGAGATTTAGAACCCTGTTCGGCCTTATTAAACCTTTTTCGACTTTATTAGCTCCTGAAACCCCTGGGGGGGTACGTATGGGCGGGGCGAGGGTATTTGAATGTTTTACTTCTTGGAAATCCTTTATAGCGACCCAATTTTAAGTAGCTCTAAACCCTGAGCCCCAAAACCTAAACTCTTCATCTTATGCATAAGTCCTGCGCCATATGCACCCCACTTAGATTGAAGCCTAACCCCTGAACCCCGAACCCTAACCCCTGACACTCAGGGTTTCGGTTTAGGGTTCGGGGTCTAGGCTGCAGAGCTTCAACCCCTAAACCCTAAATCCTGATCGCTAAAGACCGATACTTTAACCCTAAAGTCCTAAAGCATCATTTTCATGCAAGCTGTACCTTGACCTCAAAAGGCAAGATAATAGGTCAAAAAGCCCACGAAGAGAGAGCCAGACGGGCAATTATTCTACATTCCCTATCCTTCTTGCCCTAAACCCTTAACCCTGAACCCTAAACCCTTAATCCTTAACCCTAAAGCCTAGGCTTCGAAACCTAAACCCTCAACCGCAAAACCTGAGCCCTAAACCCTAAAGCCTAAGACTTCCCAACGCCTCAAAATCAGGACCCCATTGCTATCATATGATGGTTATAGGGTCGTAATATTGGAGGGTCGGGGTTACCAAAATCCTTTAGTAAGTTATAGACAGTCAACCGTATATGTCTGCGGGGAGGCTTATCTTTGGTGTGACACATGAATCTGAAACTCCTAGTTGGTTCCCTAAACCCTGAACATTTAACAAAAAAAGCCTAAACCTTAAACCCTAAACCTTAAACACTAAGCCCTAAACCCTAAACCCCTTGGGGGTTACCAAAATCCGGTTATTAGACTGGAGGCCGTCTGCAGCGGTAGTACGCGCAGACGCGTTCAACCTGGCCACGGCCCTTTTCAAGGCTCGTATTTAGCTGGTTCTAGGTTTAGGGCTTAGGATATGGGCTTTAGGGCTTAGGATACAGAATTTAGGATATGGGATTTGCTAGGTTGCGTGGAACATGCGATGCACAAGCTGCAAGGTAACGTTGTGTGCATCGCGGCTTGCGAGGTGCTGCCATGGCCTGACTGTAGAAGGCCATCTAACACATTCACCCACCCCACGCCGTCGAATGGGGCCAAGCCACCCAAACGTAGTCCTTTTTTGGGGTTTAAACCTAAACTCAGTTAGGTCCATCTTGGTCAACCACACAAATTCATCTTTATCATATGTTGTCATGTCTGAATGGCTTTTGAAGCGTTTACACCCTGGGGAGTTTTCTGGTGGGCCTTGGAAGGACTGGGAGGGCGGTGGAAGGTTTCTTTAAAGGGACCCTAATGGGAACCACAAACAGGGAACCCCAAGCATATAGTAGGAATTTCATGGAATATATGGACCCTGGTAGGTATATTCCTATTATATTCCTACTATATTCTTGGGGTTCCCTGTTTGGGGTTCCCATTAGGGTCCCTTTATTCTTGGTGGACTGGGCCTGGTTAGACCGGAATTTAAGGCTCTGGAAGGCCGAGCCTGGGAGGCCCTTTAGGGTTTAGGGTGTAGGGTTTAGGGTTTAGGGTGTAGGGTTTAGGGTTTAGGGTGTAGGGTTTGCAAGCGCGATGCGACTTGCACGGGTGACCTTCAAGAAAAGACAGCGCTTTCCAGGGCCTAATGAGTGTCTGATGGCGTGGCTGAATGGCAACGCGAAAGCGGCACTCTCTTTTTAGGCTCCCCTGCCTTGGGCTGAAATTGCTTCGGAACACTGAGCATCCTCGGTGGGAGAAGCACTGGCATCACGGCTTTGCTGTGAGGCTTGCATCCCCGGAACTTCTCCCTTCAAATTCCTTGTGAGTGTTGGATAGGATCTTTCGGGCTGAGGCTCTGCAGCTGCCGCTGGTGTGGTGGATTCTAATGGTGTCAGGCCATCCGTTTTTCATCGACGGCTAGACCGCATATGTTGGTCTCCTACTATACGCCACTTGTGACTCATCTTGTAGTAGAGCTCCAACTCTCGACCACCTCCAGCTTTGGTGAGCGCATTGCCCAGTTGGGCCTCCGAATGCACCCAGCGTATTACTACGCCAGTGCGTAGCTGAGCCTCTTTGAGACTCAACAACTCTATGTTGGCACGCTTTTCTGCTCCTTTGATTGACACCACTTCAGTCTGCAGCTTGTCGTACACATTCCTAGAATCTGAGATTACACATCCCGGAACTCGCCTTACAGCTACGTCTGGGGCCTTAGTGTCTGCTGGACCGAACTGGAGTTCAGACCACTGATAACTGGCATAGTACAAATGGTCTTCACCATTCACTGCTGCCTGGGTTTCAGCTGCTCCGGGACTTCTACATACCCTATCGATCTTATGGGAGTGCCAAAGGATAGGGGTAATAGAACATACCTCTCCATGTAGCAGATTAATGGGTGCCATGCCTAGAAACAGTCCCTCTGTACTCCCCCCACAGATTCGGTTTTGACTAGACGCGTCTACCCATGCAAACAGTCCCAAAGGTGTCTCTGGAGAGAATGAGTGAATGATCATTTGATGATCTTTTCGGGCCTTGGTGTTAGATAACGGGACGTTAGCCCGCAGCAACGTGTTGACTGTACTATGATTTACCTCGGACAGCAACAGTCCTACGTCGGCAGCAATGTGGTGGGCTACTTGTTGAGCATGCCAGCTTAGTGCACCCAGCAAGGCTCGTAGTTTACGTTTCTCCCAAGAAGTCGTGGGTTCATTATAGGGTTCTTCCTACGGTTACTGTTCACAGGAATTTCGGGAACCCCCGCCACATAACTACTTTGGGATAGAACAAACCCAGAACCCTGACGCTGAACCTGCACCCCACACTGCGTGAACTGATCTTTCTCCCAGTCACCCCATTTAAACTTCAGTTTGATCTGTTCAATGATATGGGCCCATTTGGGGTTATGCTCGTTACCTGAGAACAGAAAATCATCAACATGTCCGGAGACAACTCCTTGAGTTCGATTCTGATCCCTCCAAACCCAACAACACGCGTCACTCCAAAGGCGGACTAAACCTAGTGATTCTAAAAACTCCGAAATAGTCCTATACCACTCAAGAGGAGCTTCGACCAAGCCGTAACAGGCTTTCTTCAAGCGGGTGATTGAGTTGGCGGGTATGTTCATTGCTTGACATATCTCTGGACAAGGTATGCAATAGAGCTCGCCCGGATATGGGCGTCCTTGTAAGAACGCCCCTGAGACGTCGCCCTTATACACATGCCACTGTTCGTTTGATGCGAGCTGCAGGAAGAGCTGTCGTGTTTGCTTCGTCATCACTGGCGCCGTGGTTGCTCTGTGCTCGTACTGGGGGTCCTGGTACCCCAACAATACTGCGCGCGCCTTCGCTTTCTTGCTGCCATCATCACGCAGTTTCCAAGTTAACACCCAGCGCATTCCTATAGCTGGGATTTTGTAGGTTGAAGATGCGCGGGAAGCGTCTCGAAGGCTTGTGCTGCAAGAAAATTGCGAATCTCTATGCCTTTTGCTTCTGAGAACTCCTGTCGCTCTTGTGCCGTGAGTCGCTTCTCGTTCACCTCCACTGCTTGTCGTTTCATGGCTCCAACGAAGAAGCCCGTCAAGTTGTTTAAAGCTTTGTCTAAGGCCTCGCCTTCTTCTGGCAATGGGATCTCCACTGCCACTGCCGCTTGTTCCTGTGCCCAGAAACTGCACTCTTCAGCTGCCCAACAAAAGTCCGGAACTGTCGTTTGCCAGGCCTCGCGCTGTGTGCTACTATAACCCATACCCTCGGGAAGGCCTCGTGGTCGACCGGGTCGTGAGCTCTGTGACGGTTCGGCTCCTTCGCCTTGCTCCATCAGGTCGTCGTCAGCTGCTTCCGGAGCTGCTCGTTTCCCTCGAAACCGAAACCTTACTGGAGGCGACTCCTGATCTGGATCTTGAGCGCGACGCCATTCGTGTTCATCCGGAATTTCGCTTGTCAAGTCTTGAAACTGCGTTCCGCCGATTTCGGCGGCCAGCTTGTTGAATGTCCACGGCGTGGATGGTTGTCCATGGTCACGAGCAAGTGCTTCTAAAATTTCTTCGCGTTCCGACGCGGGGCGCAACTGCTCCCGCGCGCATTTGACCAACTGGCGGCCTCTAATGCACCATACTGAACCTCCTTCGCGAGACGTTCCATCGGACTCCCTCTCGGTCTCCACCGCTAACACTCGGGCCGGGCCAAGGAAGTGGCCTCGCTTGGACCCAGGATGAGTGCGTCCCTGTCCTGATACTTGGGACCTCCAGTAAAAGACAAGATCACCCGGTTGATATGGATGTCGTGGTCTTGATCTCGAATTCACCGCTCTGCTGATACGCTGTGCCGCATTCCATTCTGCATGGGCCTTTTCCGCTTCTGCTCTCAACCTTGCACTTTCCACAAATTCCTGATCTGCGGATTCGATTAAAGCGTCATCTGGAACATGAGCTGCGGATTCAAGTAGTCTTCCCGTGCTGTCTGGACTGAGACCAAAGGCATGCTGAACTGGGGAAAACCCACGAATGGTATCTCGATGATTGAAGACTCCAATGGTAGTTGCAAGGACAGTTTCCGCGCTCAACGAAGGATCTACGGAACATAACTTATCCATAACTGACTTGGTTCCCTTAACAGCTTGCTCACAGACCCCGATTTGCCAATGCGCGTCTGCGGGTGCTAAGTCAAGATAGATACCCTCTTTGTCGCAGAAATCTGCTACTGCTTGTCCTCTGAAGGCTCCAGCTGGGCCCAGTCTTAAAGTACGGGGCAAACCAAAATATTGCGCCCAACCCTCCCGCAAGTATCCTATACAAGTGGCGGCGTTTGGCTGCTGTTTCGAACCCCTAGATAGGATACGGGCAACCCTGAAGCGAGGCCCACGCAGCGGGACCCCTAGGACCTCGTAGACATGAAGATCCCAGAGCATTCAAAGAGAGAATCCGAAAACAGTTATATCTCCTTCATGCTGCAACAGGCCATGGGAGTGTGAAGTCCATGATTGACATGCTGAAGCGTAGGAACGTAAACCCCCAGGTTCTTGAACTTGCAAAGGAGTTTAAGTGTTCAGTGTGCAGTGAGAAGAAACAAGTACAGCCCCGCCACTTGTCCTCCTTGGAAGTACTTCCCCCGAAATGGCATACCGTTTCAGCGGATGTAGGGCACTGGCGGCATCCGGGTACAGGGGAACATGTACAGTTTATGCTGGTCATAGACGAAGGTTTTCTTCTTTTGTGGGACTTTTTGGAGGCAGGTCAAAACCCAAGGAATGGAGGAAATCACGATCCGACGGAAGGAGATGCTTGTGCCCTCTGGTGACACTTATCCTTGTCCCTTCCCATGGTTCGGGCCCATGCCACAACTTAGGTAAGAACTTCACTAGCTGATGACGAGTAGCTTGAACACGTCCGCAGATAGGTGTGCTTCCGGGTGCCACCTCACGGGTGACACCCTTGATTCCCTGATTTCCCGGGGTCTCAATCCAAAGTTCCCCGCCCTTATACTTCCCAAGCCCTACTAAGCGGTTTTCATGATGAGCTGCGTTGTGATTATCCCTGTGCAGAGGACATCGTCCATTGATGTTAACCACCATGGAGCTACTACAGCTTCCCTGGGTATCATGATGGGCAAAGTACTTAGTCAGGTACTTGGTGAAGACCGGAAACCTACGCGTCAACTTTGTCACTCCATAGTGATTACCATACGAATATGCTCCAAATGTGGCATACACTGCGGACTGGTTACCTAAGAGACCTCGGTGTTTACTCTGAGGTTTTAGGGGAAGGAGTTCTATCAGCTGTTCACACTCGGAATGGTCAAACTGTTTTTGTTGGATCATGGTTTGTGCAAGTTCTTCAATGTGGGCGTCACTTAGCTTCTACTTGTGCACTCAATCACTGCCTCTGCACCTAAACCCATGCCTTCCAATGCCCTGGCCTGTTCACCTGAACCTTGACCTTCCAGTTCAACCCTTGCGTCACAGAAACCCTCATGCACACATGCAAGAAGACCTCCTTCACCTAACCCGCTGCCTTCCAGCGCCCTGGCCTCCACACCTGAATCCTGGCCTGCTACACCTTCCTGTTTCAACCCCGTTACTCCTTGCGAATTCTGCATCAAACACTGACCACACAGCTGTTTCTTCTTGGGAAGCGAAACCTCCTGGCACATGCACCGGGTTCCTTCTCCAAACTGACTGGGCAGGGCACTCCGTCCCTGCGCTTCGGACATCAACGCTGCATGATCAAGTTCTTGTAAAATGGCTTGCCCTGCTTTCTTGGTGAACATGGGAGTATAAAGCTCACTCTCCTTAGCTGCTCCACCCTCACAGCGCCCACGCTGATAGTTTTTGGTACATCGACAGGGCAAATCAAGCGTATCGGCAAGGCGTTTGCTCGAGGTGACAATTTTTCCAACCCTTTTGGAGGAGCCTCTTATCCTTGCTACTCCGTAATCCTACTTGACACCCCTCGGCAACTGCCGAGTACAAGGAATATTTGGTCTGCAGGTTATGTAGCAGCGGGATTCTCCAGGCTTGGCAACGCTCAGACAACTCTAAGGTTACATGTATTCCCTTCTGCGCACACACATGCATGATGACACAACAGCTCACGTAGATTTTCATCGCTTCGGCCCTCTTATCCTCTAAGGCTGACTTCTGTTCAGGGGTCCTACTAGTAACATTCTGTAGAGGGGAATATGGGCCACAGGGCGGTGAAAGCCATACATGAGCAGGATTCTCCACTTCCAGGCGTTGGAGTACTAGCTTGAGACCACTATTGGTGCTTAAATCACCGCAGTTCCAATGACTACAACGACTAGCTGCGCTCTCTCTACCCGTCATGTCCTGGATCGTGGAGGTTAGCAGACTATTGGGGCTACAGCACACTTCCATGAGAATGGTCCGGCCTTCTGCAACGAGTCCTTGAAACACTTGGGGGACTAGAGACCACGCTTGCTCCTCTAGTCTACGTGCCTTCCCTAAGGACAACTACCTACTTAGCCGTTGCGATGCACTCATGCCTGACTCATTCTCCGAGTCGATATACTGCATGCCCTCGGCTCATATCTGGAAGCGGGATGTCCATCTCGCCTTCCGAGCTCATGGCTTCTTCGCACCCACCTTGGTGAACGAGCCGTCTGTCTCGATCTCGCTCTCCTTGGACTTCATCTGCTTCTTGCGGACAGGCTCTTGCTTGAGAGCTGCCGCCTCCTGACAAAGGTCTCGAATGGCTCCCATCATCTCCGTGCGTGAGGAGTGCCTGCCCAGGATCGATGCTCGACGATGAGCTGCTCCTTGGGGGATTCACCTCGGGGATCTTCTTGGCGTAGCCCTTGGCACTCGGCATCGTCCGACGCGCGGCCTGGAACTCCTCCTTGTCGGCCTCCTCCAGCCAGATCGCAAGCCTCTGGAGGCGAGCCTCGCACGAACTTCCGTTCTCGGCATAGGTCGTCTTGATCCACTTGCCGTAGTCCGGCAAGGTGGTCAGGATTTCGTGGTAGTAGCGTTCGCTGTACTTCCCGAATCCCACTTGATCGTAGGGATGTGCTGGCGTGGTCTCCATGATGCGCTTCATCGCATCCATCTGGAGCTGGGCGATGGTCCGATTGCTCAGTCCACTCATGCCCAACTTCATAGTGCAGAACTCTACCAGATCCGCTTTCTTCTTGTTCGATGCCTTGTTCAGCTCCTTGATGAGGACCTGACTGGGGGAGAGGGCCTTGTTCTTGGTCTTCAGGTTGTGGGACATGTCCTCTCCAGTTTTCTCGGCAATCCTGTGCCGCAGCTCGATTTTTGTCCAGCTGGGGATCGGCTGCTCGCCGAGATCGCTCAGCATTTTGCGGAGCTCCTCGCGGGTCAGGTCTGCCATCTCGCTGAAGAGGATGAGCTTCGGAGGTGATGCGCAAGGAAACCTCTTGATGATCGGTGTGTGCGGCTGCGGCTTGCTGTACATGTAGCTGCTGCTGCACTCTACTTAGTTGCTGAATGTTTGGGTTCACGGATCCTACACTCACATGTGACACGCACTCATTAACATGTGACGCACAACTGTTTTCAGTTGTGGAAAACCCCAAAGATGCACAATCACTATTTATTGTGTTACACCCTTGTCTTGAAACACTGGTCTCGCCTTCCTTCCCTTTTCCGTCAAGACTCGGATCGGGAAGGTGCTGTCTGTCCCTACTCTGGTGGCAGGAGTGGCCTCTGGCTATCACAACCTGACAGTCCACCTATGTCACATGCCTGCGATCGGCTTTTGGTGACTTGCCTCGGACTCCTGCAGGTAGGAGGTCAGGTTCGGGGTTGGACGAACTGTCTGCTCTGCGCTGGAGAGAAGGTCACTTGCCAAGGGAAGGAGAAGGTGTCCAGTTTGAGACTCCTCGAGGGTCAACAGGCGTCGATCGTCCACCTTGCGAAGCACCATTGTGCCCTCTCCGAAGTCGAGCACTGCTCCGAGTGCTCTCAGTGTGGCCACCGATAACAAAATCGGCCCGGCACCA
>CAJNIZ010046415.1:150823-171642 GCA_905231905.1 Symbiodinium pilosum | reverse complement strand
TTAGGGGTTAGGGGTTTAGGGTACCACGGCCGCATTGCAGTCCGTGAGCAGCGGCATTGCCAACAGGAGGAAGCCATTCGAGTTGCGCATGAGAGATGTATATGTTTTTGGTGTTTTTATGTAGGCCCCCAAACAATCATCGAAGCCAATACAGCTTCCTTTTCTAAAGGACTGTAGCTTGTATGGCCCCCCCTAAATCCTAAACTTGAAGCCCTAAACATCAAACCTTAAACCCTAAACGTTAGACCTTTAATTTTAACCCCTAAATCCTCAACCTTGTGGGAGCCATGGGTTCCCTTACTACCGCTCCCTATACGAACTCCCTAGGTCCCCCCCACGGTAGCTTCGATTAGCTTTCATTATCCCAAAATAGCCCTAATCATGGGGCAATTTTGGGTTGGTACTAGGTGGGGGGGGGGCTGAGGATTAAGGGTTAGGGGTTTAAGGTTCAGAGATTAGGATTTATGGTGATGGTTCATTAGGGTTTAGTTTTTTGTCCCTATCTTCCCTGTCTCCCAGGCTGCCACGGACGGGGCCGACGCTGAGAGCGACGTGTGGAATGGACGCGAGCTGCTTGCGATACGCCCAGAGGAAGGTTGACAGTTTGATTTTCCTTCCCTCTGTTTGGCAGGGAATGAAGGAATGGAAAAGTTTAGGCTTTGGGGTTTAGGGTTTGGGGTTTGGGGTTTAGGGTTTAAGGTTTAGGGTTTAGGGAATCGAAAAGAAACTGGACGCTACCATATTACTGGGGGAGTCTACGGGGACTACTACTAGGATCCGTTCCTTCATTCCTCGCTAACCAGAGGTAAGTTGCCAAGGCAATTACAGGAAGGAATTACCATGTGGGGAGTATATTTTTATATACCGTATATACCCAAGAAATTGATCCCATGGTTTTCGCATATTCCTTATGGATCCTGTATAGGATCGCCCCATGTAGGTGACTCCCCTGTCGTCATTGGTCCTGACCTGGGAGGATACCTTAGGGTCAAAAATTAGACTGTAGGCATTAAGCTTTAATGCGTTGTAGGGTTTAGGGTTTACATAGAGGGTTCAGGGTTCAGGATTGGGGTGCCCTATGTTACTTTATACAGTTTTTAGAGTCCTCGCCTTTTCAGGGCCAGGGTTGAATTTTTAATGTTTAGGAACCTTAATCCTTGTATGACCCTTATGAAAGCCATAAACATATGCGGCCCCAACCTACCCTAAACCCCTACACCTTTGACACCCTGACCCTAATGAAGCCCTAAACCCTAAACGGGACCTGGAGCCGTGGGGTTTAAACCCCTCAACTCTAACTTTTGCGGCTCTTCCTGATTTTCGCACCTGGATTCTTTGCTGCTGGGGATGTGGCATGTATCAAACAAGGTGTTGTGGGGTTTAGGGTTTAGGGTTTGGGGGGGCTTAGGGGTATTCAGGGTCAACTTGATCAGGGGGACTAAACACGCTGGTTTTTAAGCACTGGAATCCTTTTGGTGACTTTGCTTAGCTAGTTGTATACTGAGTCCCCTGAGCCCCCAAATAGCAGGGCTTGGGGTTCAGCAGGGTTTAGGCTATACTATACTTCTGGGCCAGATCTGGGGCATAGGTTGGCTTGGGGCTGGGGCTGGGGGGGGGATGTTTTGAGGGTTTAGGGCTTAGGGTCTTCAGGTAGGATGCACGCTGGCCTGTAAATACAAGCCACGTAGGGCCCCGGGAATCACAAGGAACTTATTCAGACTTAGGTGGTTCAATTCAGGCATGTTATAGCTGTTTGCTTCTCTGTCTTCGAGTGTGGTTTTGCACAGGCTCTTCCTATGCCATTTAGTTTAGGTGTCCCTAAACTCTGAGCCCCGTCCATCGGCATTTTGATCACCATCATATCATAAGGCTGCCGATTTGACACAGTTCCAAAACATGGCTATATATGTAGTATGTTGCATGGGAAGATTTTAATCCGCAAAAAAAAGTGTAAGATTAGGCTTCCTCGGAGAATGGAATCTTACTTGGTTCAACCACCATAAAGCCCCGCTCATATGAAGTGATTACACACCCTAAACCCTAAACCCCTACATCCTATTCCTAAAAGGCGAATCTCAACAGCACCCACTTGTGAGCAGTTCTTTGTATTAATCCCACTCCTGAGAAGGATCCCTACAGGGTTTAGGGTTTTAGGGTTTAGGGTTTAGGACTGTTGTCTACTTGATCTTCCTTTCCAGGATTCTGCTAACACTAAACCCTAACGTATGTAGATACCTGGATCCTTTCGGTAAGGTCCAGCTCTATGGCCTCAGGTGCTATCCAAGTTCATCCAACTCGGTCCGGACGCTGCGGAGGATGACGTGACAGAGGAGACGGGCGGGTAAATCAAAACATTAAGCCCTAAACCCTGAACCCTAAACCTTAAATTCAAAACCTTAAACCCTTAAACCCTATACCCTAAACATTAAACCCTAAACCCTTACCGTCAGCCCTAATTAAATCCTAAACCTTAAACCCTACGCCCTTAACCCTTAGATCTTAGGGATTTGTGCCTTGAGGGGTTGGTGGGGTAGAGATTGGGGGATTTCAGGGCTTGAGGGTTTAGGGTTGGCGTAGGGTTGGACTACGTATCTACCTTCAAATCGAGGTTTGGGATCCTGGGTTAGTAAAGATTAGGGTTTAAGGTTTTATGATTTAGGATTTGGGGTTTAGGGTTGGGGGTTTAGGGGTTTAGGGTTCAGGGTTTGGGGTTTGGGGTTTAGGGTTTAGGGTTTTAAGGTTTTGGGTTTGGGGTTTAAGGTTTAGGATTTGGGGTTTAGGGTTTGGGGTTTGGGATTTAGGGCTTAGGGTTTGGAGTTTAGGAATGATGTACATTGTGAGGGTTCATGAAGAAGTTGAGCTGGCCAAGAGCGCACATTAAGCCTACGAGAATTTCCCCTGAACCCTTAACCGCCGTGTACATGGGGGTTCCAAGAAATCATGACTCCCGTTTCGGACCCTGTGGTAACCGATTATATGACCCTGGGGTACACAAGGAGGACCCCTTGCTTCAAAATGCCCAAGTGAAAGGAGCCCTAAAGTGAAAAACATGTAGTGCTGGACCCCTTTAATCTTGGGGGTCTCCCAAAAAACAATAGGGGTCAGAACCCGAAGCCCTGAACCCCTAAATCCCTAGACCCGGTTTAGGGTTAAGGGTGTCCAAACCCTTATACACGCAAGTGCAACCTTAACAAGGGCCCGTCAAAGCCTCCTGCGGGTCTGAGGCTTCGGGAATGGATTTAAGGTTTAGGGCTGTTTGTCCTGAACCCTAAACCCTAAACCGTTTTGCAGGGGTCCAAGGCTGGCGGTTAAAAGAGGGCCTCAACCCCTAAACCATGAACCCTCAAACAACGTGCCTTAGTAAGGATCCAGAGACCTGCCGGACGACCCCCTATGCTCAAATTATTTGGGCTACGAGCTTCAAGATTTGGAGCAAGGTTCTTTCAATGAAGCTGGTCGGCTTCGGGTTTCAGACTTGGATTCTGGCTTCTGAATCTGAAGCTCTGATTCTGAAAAGGAATAAAAAAGCCCTGCCCTTTAAACAAATCAAGGGGTTTGAAAACCCCTTGATAGATTTTTGGAGCCCCAAAATCAAAATACATTCTAGCGGGCCTCAAATCGTGCCCCCGATCCTGAATATGACATGTGGCCCTTACAAGGCGCCAGGAGGTTGCACCCATCCTTTTGACCCATCACGTTCAGAAAGTGGGCGGCGACGCATCACCACTGGAGATTGTTCCCTAAACCCTAAACCTTAAACCCTAAACCCTAAACCCATGGCCTGAAGCTGTTTGATGCCTGAAAAAGCTGCTGCTTTCCGTGGTGTTCCGCCTGCACGAGCTGACAAGTGACAAGCATAACTCCCTAACCGCCCTATAGTTAAGGTTTAGGGTTTAGGGTTTAGGGTTCAGGGTTTAGGGTTTAGGGTTTAGGGTTTAGGATTTAGGGTTCAGGGTTTAGGGTTTAGGGTTTAGGTGAGAATTTCCCACGCTAAGACAATGCACCGTTCTCTGATTTCCCGCTTGCGACTGGCTTGGCGAGGCTCAAGGTTGCGTTTGACCTCGGGTCTTGCTTTCACGAGCTACCTATATGGGCTTCCAAAATGATTTCTAATTTTTGGTTACCAGAATCCCAATAACAACCAAAAATGATAATTTTTACTGTGGTTCTGAGGCCAATTTAGAAATTACAAGAATCCGCATCGTAGAGTGGTTCAGGAATTCTCAGCTACTAGTATCTCTCGAGAGCCAGTCATGAAGGGCCGCAATATGAAAGGAGGTCCAGCATTACATGACAGCAGTAGCACCGCAAACTTCAGCTCACCCAAACCTTCCCAAGGAGCACCAAATTGAACAGCTTACTGATCCCGGGAACCTTTCCAAAGATACACCCAAGTAGGAACCCTAATACCCTAAACCCTAAACCGTGGTAGCTATGTACCCATATCATGGTAGTTGGGCTTTTAAGTCCTTGACAGCAACCTTGAGCCCGAAAACCAACACCTTATTCCCTAAACCTGAATCCCTGGATTCTTCACAGGTAGTAAGGAACCCTAAACCCTAAACCATGAGGAGCCACGAGACGACGTTCTGTTGCGCATCTACGACCATCCCTTGTGGAGCAGGCTCACTGTTCATTATCTGTGCACACCCGAACCTGTCAGTGTCTACCAGGAAACGCGCGCGTATCGGGGTGTGGGTATTTTCTTACATGCGTCTTTGCGGCTCTTGCAAAATCGACAGTACTGGAGTGGGACCCATTGCAAGAGGCAGCGCAAGAGCAGTCTTGCGCAAAAGGCTGCTGGTACTTGCAGATACTGGCAGCCACAGTCTGCTTGCACGGCCAGCGTGGGCATCTCGTGCTGTACGACTTGTCAATTTGCTCATGGTTTGAACCTGGGAAGCTGGCATTGGCGGCTCAGGCTTCCTCTTGCGTGCTGCAATGGCCATCCAGGGGAAGCTGCGGAATGGCTGCAGCTGCTGGCGTGAGGCTTCGCGCAGCTTGCATTCAAAACTCTCCTGCGCCCAGTGGAACAGAAGCTTCCGTCTTTGAAAGCCTGCACTGAACCCCTCCTTTTACTCCCCTTCTGAGGATAAATCTGCCATAGGCCAACCCTGAACCCTACACGGTCAACCCTAAACCCTAGACCCTAAGCCCGGGCCTTCTGTTGGGAAAGCAGTAGTAAGGGGAGTGTAGTACATGGCTTGCCAATCTGTCCAGAGGACCAGATCCGACACCCTAAGCACCAAACTCTACTGGGGTCTTGCGTTTGGGGTTCCCTTGGTCGGGGCACTTGATGCTGCCAGACGGATCCCAAACATGGTGCCTAAACCCTAAGCCCTAGCCCCTTTTTGTATAGGACCCCGATTCTTGGCTACGTACCGGAGTTGCGCTGCGCCAGAATCGAAGTTTGCTAGCTGGTCTCGGAGGATCTTCCCCTACTTACGGTTTAGGTGCCCAAAACACTCAGTCTACTGTAGCGCGCTGCTGTACCTTTTTTTCGCCGTTTTCAAGTGCAGTAGAGTTTGCCTGTAGCTGAACGGTAGGTAAAATGCTGGCCCAAAGCCCCTCAAGTCAGAAAGACAGCCTTGTAGGCTGCAATTTTACATACTTTGTGGGTTCAGCTATCAGAACTTATAGCAGTGTATGTTCCTCATAACCAATGACATTGCAAGCCGGTGCCCTTGGAATGGCATTTCCAAAGGCGAGCCCAATTTTTTTCTTCATACCTCCTCTTCAAAGGAGCTGTAGTCTAATCTCCATAGTGAGGGTCATTTAGGGGATTATATTGGGGAGTATTATTGGGTTTATTGAAGGGGACGGTAGGAGGTTAGATTATAGCTTTGAAGTATGTTTGTAATATGGTAGGTTGTCCAGGTTGTGGTCATTCTCTGGTTCCTTAGTCTGACATGGCCTTTGAGGTTTAGAGTACCCATGAAGGAACCGTGATCTTGACACTCGAAACCCTGAAGACTAAGCCCTGAACCCTAAACCCCAAACCCCAAATCCCAAATCCTAAACGCCTTTACCCTTAACCTGCAGCCTGAAGTCCCCAAGACATTCCAATACCCGAATCCTGGAAGTTTAAGGCGGAATCGCCAGACCGCGCGGTTTATGCTTCAGGGTTTAGGCTAGACCTACTTGGAAACCCAAGTTACCTCAACAAGAATGTTGCAATATTGAAGATTGATCGAACCAACAGGAAATCTAGTCCTTGACCCCAGAACATCCCTCTAAGCCCTAAATGGCAGTTTCCCAAAACAGGGGACCCCAGCATAGACCCCAAATACTAGAATCCTTGTCATAGAGGCCCCCATAAAGGTACCCCGACTTCTGGGAAAGCCCCACATGCTGCACGAAATCAGGGTTACCTTCTGGGACGACCTTCTTCTAGCAGGCCTCGCTGAGGCCTCATGCAGCGTGATGCAAGGTTTGCGACGTTGGTATGGCACCCTTTAGGGGACAAGACTTACCGGGGGTTAGTAGGAAATGAGGGAATAGATATTATAGGGTCTATATAGGGATGAAATTCCTTTCTTCCCTACTAACCCCCCGTATTTGTTGAGAAACTCCCATATGATTGGTTCTGGTGAATGGTTGATCCCTGCCTTACTTGCCTGAGATGTTTGATTTCATGCATTTAAAAATTCTGCACCCTGCTTCCTAAAGCACACACATCGGTTTCTTATCATGAAATGGACCATTCCTACCTTAGTAGTACGTTTTTTTCCCATGTTGGGTACCCTTATTGTCTTATTCTTAAGGGATTAATGGGAACCTAGTCCCCTCTAATCGTGTTGAGCCCTCTACCGCCTCTATTATAATCCCCTCATGTAGAGATCTCCCATAGAACGCAAAGCCCCCCCCCAACCCTAAACCCTAACCCCCCCCCCAATCGAATGATACCATGCTGGGCTGGCCTCTGGGATATTTTCTCTTACTGGTTTGATAAGAACTAGAGTTTAGGGTTTAGGGTTTAGGGTTTAGGGTCCTAGATACTAATATTTTTTCAAAGGGCTCCAATGGCCAACCAAGATGACTTGGGGTTCAGGACTTAGGGTATGGGAACCAACCCAACATTCTGAACCCTAAGGGTTCTGTAACCGTGAAGCCCTGATGACTGCGCGAACCCAAGCCTTACCCTTAGAACGTCGGATGTCTAAGGGTTCAGGGATGAGGGGTTCAATTTGGCAAAAGAGTGCCGACATGCTACTGAAGAGAGACTGTTGTTCTTACATCCCAAACCCCCATTCCTAGCTGTTGTTTTGTTTGTTTCAGTATGACCATGACTGCCATGAAATTCCTTTGTCTCGTACGGTCAGTATTAGTAATATATCAGTATCAATAGTAGTGTTGGTATTCGAGTTAGTCATACTACTTGACTCTTACCATTACTTGAAGGTTCATGGGGGGCTCTAAATTCAACGTCGTCACTACTGGAAGTCCCATGCACCTTCTATTCGGGTACAACCCTAGCCCTAAGGCCCGAACCATAACGGGGATACTAGGAGCGACACTGTTCTTACCTAGGTAGCTTTTAATGCGATGTAGTTGCAGAGGACGACTAGGGACGCAGCCTGCAACCCTCAAATCCGTAAAATGTACATACACGATTTACGGCCTAAGTGTAGGGTCAAGCTTTAGGGCTTTAGGGCTGTAGCGTGTATGTCCTGGAGGTCCAAAAACTTCTCAGCACAGAGGATCATGAATTTTCATAGTTTTTGGTCCATACGTATACCTTAGCCAGTCCTTGAACAGTTCCTACGCCCAACCTGAACACTCACTCTGAACACCACTTGAAGGTTCCTGGGACTTAGCAACTACTTACGTGACTGGGCTTAGAAACTTACTCATGATTCCCCTAACTGGACGTGCGTAGGTTACCCCAAGTATGAGTAGTAGGGTTATAAACCCAGATATAACCGTGGTTACTAAATCCCATGAACCTTCCAGTAAACCCTAAGCAAAGTGGTACTGGCAGGCTCATTTCCAGCTGGTCCTCAGCAGATGGGTTGACCCACAAGGCGCACTCTACAAAACCGCACCATTCAGGGCTTGGGGACTTTAGGGTTTAAGGCTCAGGGACCACAAGCCCCCATGCAAGTATAGGGTCTACTGGGATGCAGCTTAGGTGCGGGGTGTTGGGATGGACGGAACATCTTGAATATCTATATAGGTATTCTTCTCAGGATTCACGTAGGGATGATTATTGCAAGGATCCACTTCCCTACCCTGCCTCAAGCAACACGAAGGTCATGAATTCAGTGCAAAAGTGGTTCATACTTGTACATCAAGGCAGCCCAGACCCCAAAACCCTAGACCCTAAACTCTCAGTAGGGACGAGGAGGAGTTATTGTGGGTTTATCCAGCCCAGGAACATCCCAGAAACCCCTAAAGTCTAAAGCCTGACTCAGAAGGGTCCGCTGAAAGATCTTTACTGTGTTTGTACCAAAGTGGCTTATTAATTGTGTCGATTATGTGCCTGAAGGGGCTGATTGTACTTCAGCCCTAAACCTAACAACTCCAGCAAGCGCTGAACCCGAAGCCCTGAGCCCTTAATCCTTAAACCCTTAAAGCCCTCCTTGGGAATTAGCTTGGACCTTAGACCCTTAACCCTTTGGGATTCCCTTACATTCCTACCAGAGGTACCTAAAGGTTAACCTTTAGTAAGGGTCCTAAGTGCCACGTAGAGCCTTCACGTTCTTGGGAAACTCCTACCTCAACTCTGCCTAAGGAAGTTTTTGGTGGGTAGTTTCCCCCATATGAGTAGTTTTTTTATTTGGGGGTACTATGGTACCCGATATAGAGTAAGATTATATCCTCCTTTTGGGTATAATATTTTCTATAAGGAAAATCATCTTACTAGGTTCAACCACCAAAAAGCACTACTCATATGAGCAGCTGTCAATATTTGCTTCGTTCCGGGGCCCTTAACAGCGGACATAGGGGTCCCTGTTGTAGTTTAGTATAGTCCCTAATATTGTCTTTGATTAGGAACACATGTCCATAAAGTAAAGCAGGAAGTAGTGACAGTGGCTTAAAAATAGCCTCACATGACCCTTATATAGTCCTCGTTGCCCCATATATGCCTAAGCCATAGGCCATAAACACTAAACTCTAAACCGTTTAAAGGCACCCACCTGATAATTATCCACCAGAAAACTCCTCTAACTCTGTGGACAGGTCTCTCAGGATCGCTGTCCGGATTTGCAACGCCGTGGGCTCGGGCAAAGATTCAGAGCTGCACAGATGAGTAGTATTTCATTTGGGGACACTATGATACCCAATATAGAGTAAGATTATATCCTCCTTTTGGGGTATAATATCTTATATGAGGAATGTATTCTTACTGGGTTTGACCAGCAAAAAACGCTACTCAGATGAGGTGTAGGGTTGCTGGTTTAGGAGTTCACTTTCGGGTTTTAGGGTATGGAATGGCGCCGCGGTCTGGGTTTAGGGTTTAGGGTTTAGGTACCTACACCCCCAAAGGTATGTAAAATAATAGCCCCAAACCCATAATAATAGCCATAAAGGCCATTATGTTACATACTTTTGGGGTCCCGGTCTGTATTATTCTAGATCTCCCGTGCGCCTGTATGCCCCAAACCAACAACGTCATCCTGGAAGGCTCCCGTAAACCTTGAACCCTTGGACCCAAACCCGTTTAGGGTTTAGGGTTTAGGGTTCAGGGTTTAGGGTTTAGGGTTCAGGGTTTAGGGTTTAGGGTTTAGGGCTGAAGGGGCCCTAAACCCTAAACCCTAGACCGTGCCTGGAAGCCTGAGGCTGGGTTTCGGGTTTCAGGCTAACCTGTGTAAAGCAAAGAATGGGTTTAGGGTTTAGGGTTTAGAATAATTACGGATGCCCGTAGGCCATAACCCCCACCTTCCGCTGAGAGGTCTGTTGACGCGGCTTCAGCCAAGCGGGAAATCCAGGAGGCGCCAAGTAATCTATAGTCTAATCTCCTTAAAGGGGGTTATTTAGGGGAGTATATAGGAGACTACAATAGGGGTTAGTAAGGGGGATACTAGGAAGTCAGACTATGGCAGGCAAATGGCAGTTGGGTTGGCTTTGAAGTTCTCGTGCTTACTCACCTTATTTGACTATGGCTCAAGTAATCTGGATAGCATACTTAGTACCCTACCTGGACCAGTAGGTAAAATAATTGGCCAAGGCACTTAAAATTAGCCCAAAAGGCCAGAATACTTACTTTTGGGGATCAGGTACAGCCTAAACCCCAAACATACCCCCCCCCCCCCAATAAAGAAGATCCAACAAGAACAGTTTGTTGATGCAGGTGGGGTGTTTCTTTTTGTTTGGGAATGGACCGTAAACCCTAAACCCCAAACCCCTAAACCCTAAACCCCTAAACCGCTAAGCCCCTAAACCCTAAACCCCTAAAACTTGGGGCTTAGCGCCCGAAAGCCTATAAACCCTAGCTTTAGGGTTTGGGGTTTCAGGGTTTGGGGTTTAGAGGTTAGGGTTTAGGGGTTAGGGGATTAGGGGTTTAGGGTTTGGTGTGTAAGTCGTTCGTGTCAGAGCGAAGGGCTGTGCAATTTTTTGTGGTTTGACGGTTAGCAGCTGGTGCAACAGCTACACTTCTGGATGTTGCAAGGTTTCCCCTAGTCCCTAACCTAGTCCCTAAACCCGAAACCCTAAACCCCAAACCCTAAACCCCAAACAATAAACCCTAAACCTCAACCCAAACTTCTCTGAAGGAGCTCAAACCCCTAATTCCCGCAGCAGGTCGTCATGACGCCTTTTCTGCAGCGACTGGGTTGCTGTCAAGGAGCTTAAATTAAGTTACCATAATGGGTATATATATATATAGAGTAAAAAATAGGGTTTCCCCAATATACCCTAAACCCTAAACCCCTATAGGGTTTCCCCAATATAGTAACTTAATTTAAGTTCCTTAACAGCAACCCAGGCGATACATGGCCTACATGATCTCCTTGGGGATCAGCTTCCAGCAGGCATGGGGGGATATGCGTTCTCCTAACCAAACTCCATACTACAACAACAGCAACAACAACAACAACAACTACTACTACTACTACTACTACTACTACTACTACCACCACCCCTTAGGTGCCCCCTTCATACCCCAAAGTATCCTTACTACCTTTAAGACAGGGACACCCTTGCATCCTGAATCCTAAGCCCTAAACCCTAATTGAATCCTTAACACCATGGGTGAGGCCAAGGGCGCGACGACGAGGACGCTTCAAAAGCACGTGGAACTCCTGGGTACTAGCTACGAGGCTCTTGTTGGCGGTTGTTTAGAGGTTGAGAGTAAAACTCTTGAGGGTTGAGGGTTCAGGCTTCAGGGGAGTTTAAGATTCAAGGTTGAGGGTTTAAGATTTTTGGTTTAGCGTTCAGGGCTCGGGGTTAAAGGCGTCAGCACAAGAATGTAAGAGGTCTTTGCTAATCAGCTGGTCCATTTGTCGAAGTGCTGTTGCCATGCAGCCCTTCTGCCTTTCGTGCTGCAGGATGTTGAGGCCGAAGGTATCGATGTCCATTCAAGCAACCTCTAACTAAACGGTAGCATCCCTAAATTAGAGGGACACCAAGACAGACCCCAGAATACTGCAATCCTCATTAGAGCTGCCCCAAACAGGTATCGCTAACTTCGGGAAAGCCCTAAATGGAGAATCGTAAGCCTTACAGCTGCAGCCCACACAGCCGCAAACCTTGAAAACCTCCTCGGCCTAAACCCTAAGTCCTGGACCCTAAGACCCTAAACCCCAAGCCCTAATCACTAAACCCTCATCCCTAAACCCTGAACTCTAAACGCCTAAAGCTTGTAGGCCTACCTACGGCTCATCACACATGATGCAGAGGTGGGGCTCTGTTCTTGGGGGTTTAGGGTTCAGGGATTTAGGTTTCGGGTTTACGGTCTAGGGGTTTACCCTTAATCCTGAACCTTAAGCCCTAAAACCTTAATCCTAAACCCTAAACCTTGAACCCTAAATCCTTAACCCTACACCCTGAACCCTAAGGGTTGCAGGTTTGGGGTTTAGGGTCTAGGCAGGAGCTGTGGTGGAGGAAGGGGCTGAGGATTCAGGTTTGGGGGTGGGAACATGGGGTTTGTTGAAGGAGATTACTGGATATCCCAAACCGCGGTTTAGGGTTTAGGGTAGGGTTTAGGGTTTAGGGCACCCCAAGAATATGTTAGGAATATGATAGAAACGTAAGGACCCTGGTAGGTATATTCCTATGAAATGCCTACCCTATTCTTGAGGTTCCCTTTTTGGGGTTTGCCAAAAAGGCCAAAGATGGCATTGCCAGGCTAAAGCATCTTTATACTCTCATCCCCTCCCTAAACACTAAACCCTATACCATAAGTCCCAAGCCCTAGTCCTTAAATCCCCAACCCTAAACCGCAAACCTTAGACCCTAATCCTTAAACCTTACATCCTAGTCCTTATTTCTAAACCCTAGGCCCTAAACCGTAAGCCCTGAAGACCTTTACCTGGGCCTCAAATGGTGGCTCTCCAGCGTTGCATCCCGCACTCCCCAACATGAAGGTTCCTTCCAACAGGAAATCTACATGAGCTATGGTCTACACAGAGGGTTATATGGGGGATTCTACAGGGAAATATTATTCTAAGGGGGATACTAGGAGTTAAGACTATAGCTTACATGGACTACGGTTAATCCGTCTATAAAGCCTGCATGATAATAGTCTACCATAATATCTCAATTCCTAAGTTATAAGGCACTTCGAGCCATCTGAGTCCTTAACCCTATACTAATAACCCCAAGCAATATAAACCCTACCTCCTACAAACCCTATATCCTATACCCTATACCCTACAAACCCTAACCCCTATAAAACTCACTGTACTAAGTCCGCACAGCACGGCCAATGTCTGCTCACCTAAACCCTAAACCCTAAACCCTAAACCCTAAACCTTATCCTGAACCCTAAACCCTAAACCTTAACCCTAAACCTTAACCCTAAACCCTAAACCCTAAACCCTGGAGGTTAACAGCAAGACAAGGAGCTTAATGCTGGGAAGTTCTATGCCATGAAAACCCTTTTGTTAGGGTTGAGGGTTTTGAGGTTCTGGGTTTATGTTTAAAGGGGTTGGGATTTATAGGGTTGATAGGGCTTAGGGTTTATGGCAAGGAGTTTGGGTTTCTGGGTTTACGGTTTGGGTTTCGGGGTTTAAAGCCCAAAGCCCTGAAGCCTAAAAGCCAATTGCTTTAGAAGATGCATACACAAGAAGCTTAAATAGCCCTGTATAACCATTCTAGAAGCTCCAACCCATTGGAAACCATACAAAAATCGGAGCCCTAAACCCTAAATCCTAAGCCCCGACACCCTAAAACCTAAATCCTTGACCCTGAATCCTAAATCCTAAAAACGAACTCTAAATCCTAAACTCTAAATCCTAGACCCTAAACCTAGTACAGGCCCTTCCGCGAGCATTTACCAGCGAGACAGAGAAACAGCAGAAGGCCAGAGATGCGTATTGAGGGTTAAGGGCGAGGAACTCGGGGATTAAGCGTTGTTGAGGGATGAGGCTTTAGGGTTTAGGGAATAGGCATGAAGGTTTAGGGTTTAGGGATGAGGGTTTAGGGATGTGGGTTTAGGGATGAGGGTGTAGGTTGTAAGGACTAGGATTTAGGGTTTAGGCTATAGTGACTGTATGAGATGGGTTTGAGGTGCGAAGGTGGGTACCTTAGTAGTTTGGGTTTGCAGGGATACAAAATCATGACTACTCAACAACATGAAGTTGCAGGCCCTGAGCCCTAAACTTTAGACCCTAAACCCTAAGCCCGGAACCCTAAACCCTAAGCCCTAAACCCTACGCCTTAAACCTAAAGCCCCAAACCCTAAATTGTCAAATGCATCTAGATTGGATTATTGCCAAGCCCCATCTCCGAGCAGCCAGGACTTGCCGCCGGCGCAAAGTGCTGCGGCAGCCTACATACCTGCAACAGCCCAAGGCTCAGCGTATTCTCTGAGGAGTTTTTAGCGTTTAAGCCCTAAACCCTAATCCTTAAGGTAGACACGAAAAGAGTCGACGGGTCTGTAAAAATCACTAATCCCTAAACCCTAATCCCTACACCCTAATCCCTAAACCCGGCAATGGGAATCTGGGTTCGGTAACAGCCCCACAGTTGCGACATGGAAGTAGGGATCATCTGCACCGTTTTCAACTTATTGGGTGTAGGGCCTTTCCATGGCCATCCTTTGGGTAAGTTTCCTTCCGCTGTGAAAATAGCCTGCCAAAGGATTCGGCCGCCATAACTATCCCCTCCCCTGATAATTAGGGTTTAGGGCTGATAACCCCCCACCTCCACCCCTAAGAACCCAATGCCATAGTATTATTTTGTATCAGTATTGGGGGGAAGAGGTATTCTTAGGGCTAGTGTTAAGGGGATGTGATTAATGCAGCCTGGCGGAGATTAAAAAAGCCAGCATGGCATATATTAACCCTAAACCCTAAACCCTAGTACCGAACAAGAGCTCCTCGCCTCGTGAAGCTTCATGCTACACCTCCCAGCTCCTCCCGCTGCCCCCAACCAAAAAGACCACAAATCCCTTTTTGGGTACCCTAAATATAGGGATTATAATAGGGACTATATTGGGGCTCTATGGGGATAATGGAAAAGAAAATGGAAACTACTATATTGGGGTTATATACCATATTAGTCCCTTTTTGGGTCCCCTAAATTAGGCCCCGTATTAGGCCCCGTATTATAATAGGGACCCAAAAAGGGACTATAATTTTGACAATGCCCCAAATAAACCCTCATCGGGGTCTATCTAGTCATTGTTTTGGATGTGGGGGTAGGGGCGTAGTTTCAGAGATCTGGTTTGTCTACATGGAAGATGTCAAAATTATGGTCCCTGTTGGGGTCCCTAGCATAATTATACTGCCACTACTCTCTATGGTACGCCTTGGACCACTACCCGCATGAAGGGCCTATGGAGGACCAACGACAGCTTTCTGTCGTTCCATGCATAAAGGCTTGGGAAGTAAAGGACTATAGTCCCCCTTAAGTAGATAGAGTATGGCTTTGGGTATATTACAATAAGATCCCCATATACCCCATATTCTATCCACTTAAGGGGGACCAGAAGTGTAGCCATTTAGCAGCTAAGCTGGTTGCTGGTTCCGAGCGATGGCCGCCCAGTGTTTGGAGGGACTGAAAATGATGGGAGTCAATTTAGGGTTTAGGGAGTAGCTTTTAGGTTTTAAGCGACGGTGACTCTAAGGTGTGTGTGGTAGCAAAAGCTTTTTCAGGGGAGAAGGCTGCATCTTCAGCTACAACACCTCGGGAGAAAGGAGTGAAACTCCCTAAGTCTTTTCAATCGAGCTCTGGTCAGCATGTAAGGGACGCACAGATGCAACAACCTTTGTGTAAAAATAACCTAGACCCTACATCCCACACCCTAGACACGGTAGAGGGTTTAGGGTTTAGGGTTTGGGATTTAGGGTTTGGGATCCAGGGTTTGAAGTTTGAGTTTGAAGTTCGAGTTTAGGGCGTGGAGTTTAAAGCTCTAAGCCGGCCCAAACTCCCAACCCCCCCCCCCATTCTTTTACAGCCTTGGCCGTGCAGGTATTACATGAGCTGCTGACACGCCGTGTACGTTTTAGGGTTTAGGGTTGCCAACGGGCTATGGTTACTAATTAACCCACAATGGACAAACAAATGGAAAAAACAAAATGGAAACTGACATGGACAATCAGAGTATTGAGTGGCTTATGGGATTACCGGGTGGACATGAGGTCCCTTCAAGGGTCCCTCTTGTAGTTTCCCAGACCCCCAAACGGATCCAACAATTAGATCCCGTAGAACCATATGGGAAGTTTTATTGGGATTATATAGGGGTTGTTTTGGGCTTATTTAGGGGATCTAATTTTTAGATCCTCCCAAGGGTCTGGGTTACTATAGCCCATAATATGCTCACTCACAGGAAGCCTGGTCCATGAATTAGATGGAACATATAATGGTTGTAGTGCACATGAAGCCTGACCCTGCGCATCCAGAACGTCTAGATTGTGGAACCCAATGAGGCTCCGAGGGATCCACCCCCCAAAACTTCTTCAATCAAAGCCTTTAGCCTTTAGGGTTTAGGGTTTAGGGTTTAAGGTTTAAGGTTTAGGGTTTAGGGTTTGGGACCTCCTTAAACCCTCAACCCCATTTAAGGTGAAATGTTTTTAGGGGGTCTAGCTGAAAACCGAGGACCCGCCGGCGCCAAGAGCGGTGCTCGAACCGGCTCTGCCTTCGGCCGCCTTTTGGTCCAAAGTTTGAATTTTTTTCTGGGGGATTATTTGGCTTTAGGATGTAGGATTTAGGGATTCGGGTCTAGGATTTAGGGTGTAGGGTTTAAGATTTAGCGTTTAGGATTTAGGGCTTTGGAGAAAGGATCTTTACATCGGGATCTATAGAGCGTATCACTGCTACCTACTCGTGCTATTTGGAGCTCTCGGGCTCCTGCAAGCAGGCAAGGAGGCCCGAACAGCCACCAAAAAGATATGTGGGGTGCCATGTTAATTCAACGTTGTGCACTGGCCGCACACGGTAACAGTCTATAATAAGGGTAATAGCATGAGCTATATATAACTGTCACTGAATGCGGGCAGTATGCAACTTCCACCCCTGATGGTTACTCCTGTTTTGTTTTCTGTGATCTGCAACTTTGCTGTTGTTACCCTAAACCCGAAAATGCAAGGGTATTAGGGGAGATGACTAGCTACGCCCTGATCAGCTTTGACCGGCCCTATAACCCTTAAAACTCCAAACTCTAAGGCCGGAACCCTAAAAACCATGCTCTGAATTGCTGGGAATGAGGCCTGTAGGGTACGGTTTGCAGTGACACTTCAGGGCGTGATGACCTCTTGGGTTTGTTTTCTGTTGCCGACTTTTTTTTTGCGTGTTTTGCGGGCTTCCAATCCCTAAACCCTCAATCCTAAACCCTAAACCCTAAGTGTTTTCAATCAGGCGCTGCGCCACATGAAAGGGAGGGACAGATGCAACAACCTTTGTGCAGGGGTTTAGGATTCCGGTAGTAGGGTTTAGGGTTTAAGGTTCTAAGCCTGCCCAAAGTCCCGGCCATTTGCGCTTCATCCCTATAAATTTACCGCGTCGGCCATGCAGGTATTGCATGGCTACTGTCGCGCGATGTAGGGTTTAGGGTTTAGGGTTGCCAAGGGGTATGGTTATTACCCCATAATGGAGAATCAAAATGGAAAGCAAACTGGAAACTGAAAAGGACACTTGGACCATTTAGTGGTATATAGGGACTATGTGAGCTACTGTCGGTTTTAAAAGGCTGCCAAGGGACCATAAGGGTGGACAAGGGGGTCCCCTAGAGTCCAGAATATATTCAGTGACTAATAGGAACCTTCGTCCATTCATTAGATGGGAAATATTGATTGTAGCCTACATGGAGCCTGAACCTACGCATCCGGCGCATCCAGGAAGTCTAGATACTGGAGCCCGTTGAGGATCTGCGAAATCCACCCCCTAATACTTCTTGAATCAAATCCCTATGGTGCTGTTTGGGTTTTCGCTAAACCCTAAACCGAGAACCCTGAACCCTAAATCCGAAGCCCAAACCCAGAGCTCTAAACACTAAGCCCAGAACCCTAAACCCAAAAATCCTAGACCCAGAACCCTAAACCCAAAAATCCTAAACCCTAAACCCAAAAATCCTAAACCCTAAACCCAAAATTCCTAAACCCAGAACCCTAAACCCAAAAATCCTAAACCCAGAACCCTAAACCCAAAAATCCTAAACCCTAAACGCTTTTTTAGGGTGTCTAGCTAGAAACCGAGGACCCGCCGGCGCCAGGCGCGGTGCTCGAACCGGCTCTGCCTACGGCTGCCTTTTGGTCCAAGGTTTGGATGCTGTAGGGTTTAGGGTCTAGGGTTTAGGATGTAGGATTTAGGGTTTAGGATGTAGGATTTAGGATTTAGGATGTAGGATTCAGGGTTTAGCATGTAGGGTTTAGGGTGTAGGGTTTAGGATTTCTCCGCAGCTCTTTCAGGGCTTAGAGTTTAGGATTTAGGGTTTTGGATTTAGGGTCTGGAGTTTAGGATCTAGGGCTTGTGAGACAGAACCTTGACATCAGGCTCTATAGAGTCTATCATTGCTACCTATTTGGGCTATTTGGAGCTCTCTATGTGGGGCCCCATGTTACTTCAAAGTTGGGTACTAGCCGCACCTAGCAACAGTCTACAGTAAGGGTACTATTAACGGCTATAGAATCATGTTAAGGATACTATCCAACTGTCACTGAGTGGGTGCAGTACCCAACATCCAGGGAGGATAGTGTTGTGAGAGTTCTTATGCCCACTCGTGTTTTGTTCCCTGTGATCTGCAACTTTGCTGTTGCTACCCTCAACCCGAAACTGCGCCGGTATTTCGGGAGATGACTGGCTACCCCCTGATCAGGTCTGACCGGCCCTCACTCTGACTGCAACCCTTGAGCCTCCAAACTCTAAGCCTGAAACCCTAAAATCCTTAAAACCATTCGAGAGAACTCCGAAGCTGTAAGCCTTATATGAGCCATAGTCTAAACTCCTTAAAGGGGGGTTATCTAGGGGATTATATAGGGGACTACTATAGGGCTTATTAAGGGGGATACTAGGAGTTTAGACTATAGCTTATATGCCCTGAAAGCCCTTAACTCTCAGCTGTTCAAGGTTTTGAGGCCTTCTGGAGCTGGGTTTCACGTGAAAACCCCAAAGTATGTAGAACAGTGGCCTTTTCAACTGTTGTCATATACCATAGTAGTTTTCATTTTCTTTTCCATTATTCCCATATAAACCCTATGTACTATGCTAGTTTCCATTTTCTTTTCCATTATTCCCAGATAGACCCTATATACTATGGTAGTTTCCATTTTCTTTTCCATTATTCCCAGATAGACCCTATATACTATAGTAGTTTCCATTTTCTTTTCCATTATAGGGATTCTTGAACCACTATTGTACAGACTTTTGAGGTTCAGTTCGGCCAGCCTGTAAATCTGATAGTGGGGTACTGAGGCCCTCATAGAAGTCAGGCGGAGGGTCTGGGAAGGGGTTCCGAAACCCTGAACCCTGAACCGTGGCAGATTTAGAGCCTTTTGGCCCGCTATGTGTTACCTACTGTTGATGTCCAGGTTTAGGGTTTAGGGGGCAAGGTCAGTAGGTTAGCAAAGGGCATGTCTGGGGTTACTGGGTTACAGGGGTGATAAGTGTACTTACTAAGTCAGGATCCCATACTGCAAACCCCGAAACAATTCCCATGATAACCCTAAGAATAAGAACCCAACAATCAAAAATGAAGAAACCCAAGTTTGGTAGTTGCCAGAAGTAAGGAGACTCCAACAGAGACCCCTATCTACGACCTTATTTAAGGGACCCCCCCAAAAAAAGTACCCACAATTTTTGGGGAAACCCTATTCATCATACAAAAGCCACGCAGGGACTGCGTCCAGCAGCAGCCTTTAATGGTTGCTGCGTTGTTTTACCCAGCTCTTGCCTGAGACTCCCTAAGCCTGAAAGCCTGAGCCCCAAGGCCGATATACACATATATATATATAACACCTTCTTTTAAGGGTATGAGTAGTGTCCTGGCTCAACCTCGAAAATCTGTAGAATAATGTTCTAAAACCCTAACAGTCAAAACGGCCATATTTCTACATGGGTTATTCCCCAAATTATGGGTCCGTTTTGGTTTAAAATTAAAGTGCGGCACCTAATATTTAGGGGCACCCAAATGGAGCCATATACTTTGCGGGCCCAGGTGGGTTTTTAACAGCTGCCATAGCTCGAATCGCCCAGGCAGACGATGTGCCGACTCAGACCGAGGGCAGCGGGTCTTAGACACGGTTTTGGGTTTAGGATGTAGAGGGCTTCTAGGGTTTAGGCTTTAGACTGGTTCTAGGGTTTCAGGGGTTTGAAGTTTAGGGGTTTAGGGTTCAGGGCTCTAGAGTTTGACAGCTTTCAGAAGTTTAAAGGTTTGGGCTTTTGGCTTCTAGGAATTTTTGGTCTAGGCTTCCAGGGCTTCAGGGTTTCAAGGTTCATGAGCACAGTTTTTCAATGCCCTTCTGGGCATTTTCCAACATCAGGGTCAAACATGCTAGGTGCCGCGCGATTGGTATCACGAAAGAGTTCATAATCTTGGGAGACCTTCATAGAAGGGCGAGGGGGTCTAAATCACCCATCCGAGGTAGGGGCACCCCTCTTCTGGGAAATTCCTTTACCTCTACAGAAGTACTACTGAGATTTAAAAAGTAAGAGTACTTAACATCCACGCCCTCCACAAAACCTGTACAACATATCTGGTGCAAAAATCCGAAGGATTCTTTTCTTGGTGTTCTTGGAGCCTACCTGGACCCCCTTAAAAAAAGTAGAAAAAAAAGAAACAATGACATTTGAGCCTTTGAGTGCTTTTTTGACCCTAAACTAGGTTTCCGGGTTTAGGGTTTCCCTAAACCCTAAACCTTAAACTGAGTGAGCCCGGGGCCGTCGAGCAGGGCGAACGCGCCGAAGCCGGCCGCAGCTCGGGAGGGCAAAGGGCTCCGCGGGCGACAGAGCTTCAGTCCCGCAGGCAGCTGCGGGCTGCACGGTATGCCCGGCAGGCCGCTGGCGAATAACCCGTCAGGTCGCCCTAGAAAGTCGAAACCCCAAACCTTCGGGCAGATTGCAGACCTCGAAATCGTTCTTTTTCAGGCCCCCAATCCCTGAGGCCCCGCTGCTGACCTTGGCTTCTCAGGGCCTCCAAAACCAGGGGCCTCCCAGGGGCCTCCCAGCTGCAAGGCTTCCAAGCAAAAAGCCTCGAGCCAGGCCCAACCAAACATTGCACC
>CAJNIZ010046415.1:114895-150503 GCA_905231905.1 Symbiodinium pilosum | reverse complement strand
GCCACAGGAGCAATATGCACAATTTAGGGCTCGCCGTATAGAATGTGGGTTTCGGGTCACAGTATACAGCATACAGGGGCCAGGGTAATTACCCCTAGCGCCCCAGATTCGTTGCACAAATGTGGTATAGGCCATTTTTAAGCGGATTACGAAACAAGACTGATCATTAATCAGCTTCAGAGACAATGTTTTTCATGTCAGCGAAGTCAGGCTGACTATAGTCCCCCTTAAGCAGATAGAATATGGGATATATGGGGATGTTATTTTAATATACCCAAAGCCATATTCTATCCCCAAACCCATAAGCCCTAAATCTTCAACCCTGAACCCTAAACCCTATATTCTATCTACTGAAGGGGGACTGTAGCAATACGCATAGGGTTCCATATGGGCCCCGGGAAGAAGAGTTCACCAAAACTCAAGCTCACGTCCTGGATTTAGGTCATCCCTACCTGGACCCCAAAAGTATGTAAAATAATGGCCTTTATGGCTGTTATTCTGGGTTTAAGGCTATTATTTTACATACTTTTGGGGTTTAGGTAGCGACTAGGTTCTGGCGTCTAGGGTTTGGGGTTCGGGGTTTAGGGTTAAGGGCTCAGGGTTTAGGATCTAGGGTTTGTTGGTTGAGTTTAGGGTTCAGGGTTTATGGTTTAGGGTTCAGGGTTTAGGGTTGGGGTTTAGGGTTCAGGGTTTAGGGTTCAGGGTTCAGGGTAAGACTAGCAAGGCTAAATGTAGCTACCTAAGGTTTCGAGTATGAGGCATCTTCTAATTACTCCCCAATTCTTCATGGGTTCAAGTAGTACCCCCTCTATACTACCCCCCTATAGGTTCCCCCCTTAATTAACCTTAATTGGCAATAATCTTAATTAAGGGGGGAACCTAGGGGGGTAGTACAGAGGGGGGCACTAGTTGAACCCATGAATTCAATGAGGGAGAGAGAGAGAGAGAGAGAGCGGATCTGACTCACTGTAGCCTTGGTTTAGGGTTTAGGGATTAGGGTTTAAGGATTAGGGTTTAGGGTTAAGTTTTGAGGGTTTAGTTTTTAGGGTTTAGAGTTTGGCCCTACAGCAACTTGTTTAGGGTTTAGGGTAGTAAACAGATGAAGGAACAGAGAGGGAAGCGGAAACTATGCGTTGATTATTGGGGGTGTTCTATCGGAACTACCATAGATATCCATTCCTTTATTCCTTGCTAACCAGAGGAGAAAATCATCTAAACCCTAAGCCCTAAACCCCAAACCCTAAACCCTTAGGCCATATGGCCTTGGACCTTCTTGTGGTGATTCGAAGGATGGGTTGCACCAGTTCGGGGTACCATTTTGGCGTCAAAATAGGTTTAGGGCTTAGGGTTTAGGGTTTAGGGTCTAGGGCTTACGGTTTAGGGCCATAGCTTTATATTTTTGGGGTATATCTTAGGATCCCCCTACTTATGGAAGAGACCTTAGTTGTTTGAGCGGGGGGATGTTGTGGTTTGAGGGCTTTGGGGCCCGCATTGTTTGGAAGCAACCATAGTGAGGAGTTTTGCTACGTGGGTTTCTTCCAGTTGGTGAACAGTCATGTACACAACACCCCCAAGATAGTGAAGATGTTTCCTAGCTCCGGACAGTGGCTGGCACAGCTGAAAAATCTTAGCGGCATAGCTGCACAATTGGGACCATCCGAGTTAGCTCCTTTTGGGCCAGGCATGAAAATCCTTCAAAATGTCCCTAAACCCTAAACCCTAAGTTTGAATGGCGTATCCTGCATATCCTACGTAAAATGAAGGCCTTTATGGCTGTGATTATGGGTTTAAGGCTATTGTTTTACATACTTTTGGGGTTTAGGTAAGGATCGTTTAAACCCTAGATCCAAGAGGCTTTAATTTCGCAACCTCAGCTTTGCTGCTGCTGCTGCCTACTGGTCTAGGGGTTAGCGGTGCGAGTTTACGGGTTAAAGTTTGCACATAGCGGGCTCAGGGTTTAGGGACTAGCGTTTGGAGTGTAGGCTGGAGCTAATGGTCCCACTATTGTAAAGGGACTTCGGTAACAACGTTAACGAGGAGTACCCCCGTATCATGAGGCTGGACCAAACAAGAATTGTTTGCAACACAGCAATCCTAACAAGCAGTCAGTACTGTAAAACGAGCCAAAGAAAGCATTTCATCTCGTTTGATTCCTCCGCTCAGTGGGGACCACTGCAAGAGGTTTGAGAGACTCCCATACTGTTGGTGAAATGGACCCCTCATGACCATGACTGCACACAGGTAGCATATGTCTCATAGATTCGGGTATATGTGGAGGCCCTCTTAAATTTGATTTGTGAGTTTATTCCACAGTCGGGATGGTGGGGCTTGCAAGGGGAGGGTTTTGAGCATGGTAGGTAGATGAATAAATCCACAAAGTCTCCAAGTACAGGACCATAATATAGCAGGTTGTCCATCAACACTGAGAGTAGCTAGCCAGGCTGAATTGAAGCCTCTTCTGGGTCATTGTTGAAAATATATTCAAGTTTCTATGATACCGCGGTACCAATACTCAATCAGAATACAAATTTCCAGGTGTTAATCATTGATCAGGTCCCTAAACTCTCAACCCTAACCCAGACCCCCTAAAGGATCCGAAAGATGGAAACCCCCAATATGAATCCATTACTACATCGGGGAAACTAGGGGATTATTAGGGGGTTCCATTTTTTGGATCCTTTAGGGGGTCTGGGAAGCAAGAAGCAGCGACTTGTTCTATTACGCCAACCAGAGGGGCCTAGCTTTCCCCAGGTTACGGCGTGGCGTAGCACGCTAAGTTGGGTTTAGGGTCTAGGGTTTACAGTAATTAGGGGCTTATAGTCCCCCTTAAGTAGATAGAATATGGGTCATATGGGGATCTCATTATAATATACCCAAAGCCATATTCTATCTCCTTAAGGGGCACGATAACCTTAAACCCTAAATCCTGAACCCTATATTCTATCTACGCTTCAGGGGACTGTACTGTTTAGGGAGCGTTAGGTGACTGGAGGCATCCAAAAGGAGTTCTAGGAGAGGTCCCAAGCGGCACTGCGCAATTAAGTCAATGCTTCCTTCCCGTGGCCCATGGCTAGGAGATGCGAGATTCCGGGCCCCGGGGAGTCAGTGAAATAGAGCCCTGATATTTGGGTGGGTTTTGGGAGGGGGTTTTAGTTTTGTGAGGCTCCCACTGGATGTAGAAGAATTGTCCTTGCTGCGCAGACGATGGCGAAGACACTTGTTGACAAGGGGATGCTACATACTTGGAGGTTCAGAAACCTGCAGGTTTACTCATAAGCCAGTGATGAGCCCCCTAAACCCTAAATCCCTAAACCCTAAACGCTAAGCCCCCTAAATCCCTAAGTCCACCGAAAAGGAAAAAGCGGTTTTCGCTGCAGGTATAATCGTGTTCTAATCACCATACTACGCTCTACACGCCAGATACTAAATCCTAATCGCGCTGGAATCACATGAACTGAACCTCCAACCCCCAAGTAGAAAACGATACTACCACCACCACCACCACCACCACCGCCGCCGCCGCCGCCGCCGCCCCCGCCGCCACACCCTTGTTCAGGCCATAGCGGGAGTAATACATGGGTGCTTGATCTGAATCCTTAGAAAAATTACTTAGGGCTCATGCAGGGAAATATTTTCAATGATGGCCAGTAAGGGAAATGGAATTGGGATCAACCGGCATATAGCGGCATGTAAGGATGTCACAGGGATAGTATGGGGTTTAGGGTATAGGTTCTAGGCTTTAGGCCTGGAGCCTGCGTAGGCCCAAAACAAAGAAAAAAAACTCAGCCTTAAACCCAAACACTAACCCTAAACACCAAACCCAAAATCTGTAAAGCGTTTCGGGCGCATGGACGGAATGGGAGCACGGAGAGAGAGGCTCCCGTGAGCTTATCAGCTGGCGAGCACCAAAAGAGATCTGGGATTGTAGGGTCTAGAGGGAAAAGGGTTTAAGGCAGTTTGGGGTTTAGGGTTTAATTAGGGCAGGTTAGGCATTTTAACTAGCGTTAGAGTTTAGGACAGTTCAGGGTTTTCAAATCAGGGTTTTGAGGGCCGAATGTGATGCCAACTTGAAGATTCAGGGTGGTGATAGCCCGCTTCTAGCAGTAGCTATAACCTTACTTTGACGAGGGCGGGCCTGGGTTGCTGTTAAGGAACTTAATCCAAAATACTATATTAGCGAAACAATATTCTTCATTAAACAGAGCCATCATGGTAACTTGATTTAAGTTCCTGAACTGCAACCTAGACAATCGGTGAGTACGTAGAATACACCCATCCACTAATACTGATAGAGTAGGTATATATCAGGACCAAAGCAAAACAAGAGTTTCATTTTTAGTGGGTGGGGGCCCAACCTAAATCATCACTCGAGTGGACGCGCATACCCTCATACCTAAAGCCTAGACCCTAAACCCTACACCTTCAACCACTAAACCCAAAACCCCTAAACTCCTAAACCAAGGCTTCGGGTTCCGGGGTTTTGGGGGTGCAAGGTTAACTAATGGTTAAGGGTTTAGGCGTTAGGGCCTAGGGTTTGGGGTGTAAGCTGAGGGGTAACCGGAATACCAAAACAACTTAAGGTTAATCACCCTTACTGATAAGGAGTGCATGGGGCTTTAATATACCTACAATAGTCCTTCATGGCACCCATTACTGGGTCGGGGATTGGCCCAAAAAACAACTCAAAAGAGGGAGGCTGTTCTCAAAGCTACGATTCCCGCACGAAGGCCCGAAATCTACGCACTCGAATGGCGTCCAGAGGGAGTGTGTGTGCAGTGTCGGAGGTTTGACGATATTTCAATGCTGCAACATCTTGTTTGCCTAACCCCTGCAGAACCTTACATCGAAACCCCCAAACCTCAAACCATCAAGCCAATAAAAAAAACTCAACCCTAAACCTCCGCCCCTAAGATGCCGTTTATGGAAGGCATCATGCGGCACTTTGCGTAGCTTAGGCGACGGGAAGCAGAGCACTGTGAATCCCAAACTCTAAACTGTAAACCCTAAACCTGATTCCCAAACCCTAAACTCCAAACTCTAAACTAAATCCCAAACCCTAAATCCTAATCCCAAACCCTATCAACTCTGAACTGTAAACTTTAAGCCTCCCATCCTAAAACCTAGGACTGAATCTGAAATTCGAAGCCCACAACTCATAAGACCTATAGGATCCGTCCAGGATGGATGGATGGATGGATGTATGTATGTATGTATGGCGCCTCCCCAAGAAACCTACATTGACTAGCCCTCCCATCCCATATTAGATCTGTATACATTATCCATGACGCTGGCCCCTTCCATCTCCTTGTAATCTCCACATCTTCCTCGGGTCGCTAAGCCTGGGCTGCTTTGAAAGCACCCTGCCAAACAAAGCTAAAACCCGACATCCCAAATTCTAAGTGCCAAACCTAGTAGATAGGATATGGAAATGCCCAACATCATAGTAAGACCCACATATGCGCCATATTCTATCTGCTCAAGGGGGACTATATGTTCAGAAGCTCCCATATGTTTTC
This sequence comes from Symbiodinium pilosum, assembly GCA_905231905.1. Classification (NCBI taxonomy): domain Eukaryota; class Dinophyceae; order Suessiales; family Symbiodiniaceae; genus Symbiodinium; species Symbiodinium pilosum. Next base: position 144,987 of record CAJNIZ010046415.1, on the reverse strand, counting down.
TGAGGCCTCAGCATGGGAGAAGCATCTGAGGCGCCTGGGGTGACGGAGTCGCATGAAACCGACGGCGTTTGAGGAATTGAAGTGGGTAACCCTCATACCCTTAAAAGCCCCTAAAGCCCTGAAACCCTGAAAGCCCTGAAAGCCCTAAAACCCCTAAACCCTATATAACCCCATTGTAGTAGTTTCCATTTCCATTATCCCTATATAACCCGTATATACCTCTGAGACCCAAAAAACTAACTCCTTAAAGGAGGGTTATATAGGGGAGTAGTATAGAGGTTATTAAGAGGGATGCTAGGAGTTTAGACGATAGCTCAAGTAGGCAAAAAGTTGTTAGGGGAAAAGAAGATTGAAGCTGCCATAGGTCTTCATGCTTTCAGTCGAGGTTGTAGTGAAAGTTTAAGCTAGCATAAGGTTTAATGCTTAGAGTTTAGGTTGTAGGGAGTGGAGGAGTTCACATAGGGACTACTTTGGGTGATCATATGAAGTAGGACGTATAACACATGTTTTCTTATGGATCTTCATCGTAAAGGTGCCTAAAATGGAAAGAACATGGGAAATGAATTGCATGATAATTAATACGGGTTGTAATGCAGAGTGGCCTGAATAAATGCCAACATTATGATCCCAGATGCCTGGCATAGCTATGCTATAGGATGCTTGACAAGGGGCTTCAAGATTGTAATATCAATCATTTACCCAGAAGGTCCACATATACAACCGTCAGGGAATTGGGACCCATACTTCCTTCTATAGTATGGTATTTTGGGGCCTGATTCCCTAATAGTTGTATATATGGATCCTCTGGTTTAGGCCTTTGTCTGAGGTTGCTCATTTATCACGGTGTTTGGGTTTCTTAGGGCATATTTGTTAAAAACGGAAAATATCAGAAAGCAGTTCTTGATGTTATTACTAGGGTTTGGTAGCGAATAAGGAAAGTAATCCCCATATTGTACCCATATGACTTATTCCCGTGTACCCTACTACCACCGTTACCTTGTTGCTTTTCATCCCTAGATCGCGAAAAGGGGGCAATTTGAAATCATATTATGTTCCTGAAAACCTTGTTGCTTTTAATCCTCAGATAATGACCAACAAGCAAAAAGTAACTGTAAACCCCAAGCCCTAATACCCTAAACCCTAAACCCCTCTGCTTTATGGGATCCCGGGCCCTAGCCTACAGTCTCCCTTAAGTAGATAGAATATGGGGTATATGGGGATCTTATTATAATATACTCAATTCCATATTCTATCTACTTAAGGGGGACTATACCCTAGTTATAGGAACCCTAAACCCTAAACCCTAAACCCTAGTAAGATCATCCTCAGACGTCGCGCTTCTAGCAGAGCGAAAGCGACTCTCGAAGTCAGCTGTGAGGCGAGGCTGAAAAAATGCCCTAAAGGATTAGAGTAGGGTTTAGGGTTTAGGGTTTAGGGTTTATGGGGATAAGGGAGAAGAAAATGGAAATTATTATAATGGGTCAAAAAGGGGTTATATACGGCTTCAATATAGGGTTATAAAGGATCCAAAAAGTGGAAGCCCCTAATAATCCCCTAGTTTCCCCGGTGTAGTAATGGGTTCATATGGGGGGGTTCCATTTGTTGGATCCTTTAGGGGGTCTGGGTTGTGTGTGCTCCCCAACATTTGTAGACAACACATCACGGCGTGAGCAAGCTTGCTAACTTCACCCTAAACCCTGAATCCAAATCCCTAAACCCCAAACCCTGAACCCCGAACCCTAAATCCCTAAACCCTGAACCCCCAAATCCTAAATCCCTAAACCCTGGACCCCTAAACCCTCAATACCCAAATCCTAAACCCTAAATCCTAAACTCTTTAGATGGTACCTGTGCTTTGAGAGGCCTAAGGGTTTGACATTTTTTGCGGAAGATTTGGAGCCATGCTATATTAAAATTGTAAGTGGGAGTTTAAAGGGGACCCAATATAGAACTGACACAGACTATCGGCGTATGCAGGTCATGGGAAGCCATTGAAGTAAATGAAACGAAGACATAGTAATTTATGGTCCTTCATTGGTAATCGATATTAGATGCTAAGAGTAAAAAAAATTGATGCCGCATTGAATTGAATGGAAGGCTGGATTCTAGGTTTGTAGCACCGATCGAGTGTTGTCACCAACGCATTCTTAGGTTTCGCTCGATACTAAACATCCGAATCACGATCCTTCTCCGCATGCAGCTTTTGGCCTCAAGTCTTTTCTGTGTTTGCGTCCTGGGTGGTGCGTCCCGCACGATGCAGGGAGGTGGGTAACTAAGAGGCCTGAGTCCTAGTCCCCCCCGGGGCTAGTTGAATCGGTCTTATTTGGGGAATCTTTCGCCCCAAGGCTTGGCATATACCCCGAAATCACAAGGCTTATAATCCTATTACCGTGCCGCCAAGTCTCCGGGCAAACGGTTCCTTGTTTCTTTCGTTTTTTGGAAGGGAGGGGTTGGGAGCATGGGTGGCTTGAAGGATTTAGTTGGGGTTTGCTCATTCTTTGGGTGGGATGCAAAGTTCTTTGCTTTCGAAAGGCTTGTACCCTGGGGCTGCAGGATCGTGATTTGGCGTTCAGGGAACCCAAAATTGGATAGGGTTTAGGGTTTAGGGAGTTCAAAGAGGACCCCAAACAGGGAATCCCAACAATATAGTAGGAATGAAATAGGAATGCTAGCTTGCAGGTATAGCCTGCTTGGAGTCCCTTATCAAGTCCTTTCAAGCTTTGGAGGGAGCCTGCTGCACTAAGTCGTGTTGTAGCTGAAAGAGGGTTTAGGGTTTAGGTCCTTAGGACCAGTGAAAAGTCCAAGGGGCATGTCACATGCAGAGTTAGGCCTGCTTTGCCATTTTCATTCAGGGAAGAGGCGGAGATTCCCGTGAAAAAGAAAACAAAAAACGAACATGGACAGCAGGAATATATGGTGCTTTACAGGGAGGTTGAATGTTTATGAGCATTGTTCCTTATAATCCTTACGCAGTGATCGCGTAACATGTCCTAGAACCCTATTCCTATCCTAAAATTGTTTGGGCCACCACATTTCCCGCACCAAGACCAGGCCCTCGGAGCCTGAACCTTAAGCTCCGAAACGTCAAGCCCAAAGCCAAGCCCCAAAAATCCCATCCCCCTTAAAAACCCATATAATACTCCCCTATACAATGCTCTATATAACCAAGTTTAGACCCTAAACCCTACATAATCTCCTATATAACCCTCTTTAAAGATTCCGACTATAGTTCATATGCCCTGAATCTCCATGTAGGGCAGTGGGGCACGTTTGTGTTAAACCCTGGTGCACTCATGGCACCCTTCAATATGCACCCAAAGGCTCAGGGTTTAGGGTTTAGGCTTTCCATGATGACTCCCCCAGGACAAGGCCTTGGGCCATGTACCAGGGCGGCCGATAGTAGCCCCATGCTTAAACTATCATAGCGGCCCATGAAGGGCCTGCAACAATGATGGCCGTGAGCAGTCTTTCTTGGCGACCCTTTTCGGGTTTAGGGTTTAGGGTTTGGGGAGAGCAATTTACGGGTAGATTATGCTACAATTGTGTAAGGGATTATGAGGAGAGATTATTAGCATGCAAGGCATCTAAGGTGATACAGAACACTGGTGTTATCTATAGCAAGAGTAGCAATTGTGAGGGGACACGCCAAATTACCTGGTTATCTCTCGGTTGTCCCTGCCTGGCTAGCCACTTAACCCTAGAGCCTCAAAATTCCAATATAAGACCAGCTCCTTTCATGTTTCATTTTACTTTCCATGATTTTCCATCATTTAGGTCATTTAGGGCCACCACAATCCTGATGGGAGTCCTGCTTTCCATTAGTGGCCACGCGGCTGAGGGCATTTGGCTCCTGATACCAAAGCTTCCTCAGGGCCACGATTCACGTATCCCAACTTGAGCCCGGGCCTCCAAAACTAGAACGGAAAACATGGTGTAAGTTAGGTGGAACGCCCACCCAGTAATAGCTTGTGAGGGATAAAGGTGAACATACTACAGGGTCCCTTTATCTTCCAAGTATACCACAGCCCTCTTCACGTGTGCGTCTGTATTGACCGCCTAGATGCCAACTCTATACCCTAAATCCAACACTTACATGGTAAGGGACCCCAATATATCCCAATACATGATGTTCCTTCTTCTAAGGACCACAAAACGGTAGTCTCCTTAGGAATTATTTTTGAATTTTAGTATAATAGAAACCCAAGGAATTTTTAAAAACAATGAATATTCGTTTTATAGGTCTAACGAGACTACAGAAAACAGATCCTAATTTTGGGAAAGCCCACATCCCAAAATTCTACTGCCATTGAGCCATGGCTGGTAAGCTTGAAATGCGAAAGTTGCAGAAACCAGCAGCTTCTCTGCCGCGTGGAAGAGGATTCTCGTCTGAAACTACAGTGGATACTAAACATCCTGCATCACCCTAGGTACCTTATACCTTCAGAAGTATGGTACTATAGTATATTAAGGTCATGCAGGGTTCTTAGTGTCAACAGTAGGTAGGGGTAACCCAAGCTATAACAAGGTAAGATACGCCCCTCAAACGTACGAGCACAGACAATGCTAGCATATCGTAATATACCTATTTTGGTCCGAACATACAGCTTCGTTATTGTACTCTTGCAGGATTTCAATGTACCTAGTACCATAGTTCCGAAATTATTAAGTACTTAGGGTCATGCAGCATTTTTCGTCTCAACCCCATAAAGCCTCAAATATGGTTCCAGTTTCCATTTCATAGTCCATATTTGTTTTTTCATTTGATTCTCCATAACTGGGGTAATATGCTGGTTTTTGGTACCCTAAACAAAAAGCCTAGACCTAAAAGCCTAAACCCTAAAGCCTAAACCCTACAACCCGCAGGCCCATGGCCACTTGAAGTCATTCGCGGGGGAATATTTTAAGCTAGATAGGGAAACCCCAGTTATGACCAGGCGGGTTTCGGGTATATGGTTAAAGGTTGAAGGTTTATGTTTCAGGGTTTAGGGTTTGGGGGATGATGAAATCACTAGGGGTGCGCCCTGTTGGTTCGCTAAATGCCTGCCTAGCCCAAAAGTTGGTTGTGTTTGGACAGGCTTTCCCAGTGTCGTGCGTACTCCTACTCGAAGCCGAATTCTGAAAGAGGCCCCCAACAGAGTTTCCTATAGAAATCCGCATGACAGCTAACAAAGTTCATTTGTGTACCTCATGTGGTATCTGAATCAGAATGCAAAAACTTGACACCGTAAACCCGAAACCATGTTCGACATTTTGCCCTAAACCCTAAACCGCGTACGTATGCTTGACGATCCAAATCAGAGGAGCTCCCTTGGTCTTTGCACTCACGCTGCTGCTGGTGCTTCTGGCGGCGCCGCCTTCGTGCCTTTGATGCAGGCTTTTTCTGACACAGGGCCTGCATGCGCGATCAAACTCAAAATCTGAAATCCTTAACCCAAGCCCGAAACTTAAACCTTAAATCCTAAACCCACCCCTGCAACCCTCTAAGGCTTGAATACCCAACCTAGGTACGACAACAGTCAGATTTTGTGGGGCTCTTTCAAACTATGGCTTCTTCAGCCCAGGTACTCTGGAGCCGCCACCCGACTCAAAACCCTAAATTCTCAACCCACATCCCCTACGCCATCCCCCTTCAATCCTCAACCCAGGTAGACACTCAAGTTATAGCCAGTTTATAACCTGAATCCCCTCCCCAACCGCTTGTGCCTAAGCCTGACCCCGAGAATGTAGATCTGATATGGTTTCACAAGTCAGGCGGTGCAGGGTTTAGGGTTAGGGTTCAGAGTTGATTTTTCGTTTTGCCATATTAGCGCTACTGTCAAGCTAAGGGCTCTCAATAGACCACTTCTTATAGTCGAGTATAGTCCTCAATATATTCCTTAGTAAGGAACTGATGTCAATTAGTTTTATGGGGAAATCTTGACCGTAGTTCATCTCATCCTTCAACACCCTGAAGAGAACCCCTAGACTATATGGAATCCCCATATGGGGTTTGGGTTTAGGGTTTAGAGTTTGGGGTTTGAGGTTTAGGGTGGTGGCTTCCCAACACTACGAGTAATTCTTAGGGGGCCTTGATAATAAGGCTTATAGTATTTGGGAGTCTATATTGGGATCCCCTTATTTATGGAACTACTTCTTTTTGCTGATCCTCCTCCTCCCTCCTCCTGATCCCTCCCTGTGCTGCAGCTGGCTTTTGCCTCCTCGCCTCCTCCTCCTCCTCCGCTACCTTCTGCTGCTGCTGCTCTTTCTCTACGTCTGACAGCCAATGACAAAACTAGTGGCGACCGGTAGACCCAAAATCGGAGCCCTACTTAGGTTTAGGGTAACCTAAACCACTTCTACTTGTGCTATATGCCAGTTATGAGTCCCCTTAGTCCCTTCATGGGTCATTATTGGCTTATAACTGCAGTCATCGTCGGGCTATTATAATTAGTTGCCCTAAACCCTGAACCCTGTGAACCTCCAAGCAAGCCAAATTGTCACTCCTGAGGTATCCGTTCGTTGCCTGCCAAGGGGCAAGACGGTCGTGGAAACAAGCGCGCAGATCTAGTCCCGAAGATGCGATTCAGCTTTAGCAGCAACCATCAACTGGTCAAATTCCAGCGATCTTACCACAAATGGTGATGTATAGAAGGAACAGTCCCAGGAATACTCTGAAAATACTGCACTGATTTGAGGGTTGAGAATTGCCTATGATTAACGTTAAATCCCAAGACCCCAGAATTCCCCAGACAACCTTCAAGCCTAGAAGCATCAATCTCCTAAAGATTAGCAGGTCCCCTTATTCTGTTCCGTGGGAGCTCATGAGCACATTGCTTGTGGAGTTCGGGTTCCAGGGCTTGAAAAACAGGAATACCATGTCTCCAGATGCGAATCTCCAAACTACTAAGGCCCAAGAAGCCTTAAGTAGCCTTAATAAAGTCCTTAGTAACCCTTAGTAAGGTCCTTAGTATGTGGGGGAGCCATATGCTGGGAGGGCCCTATAGTAGCCCCATGATTCAAAAGAGTACGGGGTTGACCGATTAGGCACAGTTCCTCGTGCAAAAAGTAGTCTAGGCAGTTGGGGGCTGGGGTTGACTCGCATGCAGAATCTCGAAACCCCATAGTCCCCCTTAAGTAGATAGAATATGGCTTTGGGTATCTTATAATAAGATCCCCATATACCCCATATTCTATCTACTCCAGGGGGACTAAACCCTAATCCGTTCTAGGCCTGCATTTTTGGACCCTCCATCCCCTTGCGTAGAACGAGCCACTAAAACCGAACCCTATGCGACTCCCTCTAAACCCTAAAGCCCTAAGCCCGAAACCCAAACCTTAGGTTCCTCACCCCAACCGGTAGGGGTCCACCCAAATAGTATATACTCAGGCGCCAAAGTATTAGTGCAGGATCTAGGGTTTAGGGTCTTAAGACACAGAAAGAGCATTCGATCAGACCTTTTTAGGCCTTATTAGGGAGGGGGGGTGTAGGGGGGGTATATGGGATCCTCCGATAAGACCAGCGAAACCCCAAAAAACGTCATTATTTTATATATACATATACATATATGAGCTACAGTCTAAACTTATGATATTCCCCATAAAAATCCTTAAAGTAGTCCCCTTATAGAGCCCCCTATATAACCTTCTTTAAGGAGCTTCGACTACAGCTCATATATATGTGTATATATATACTACCCTGAACCTCCAAGCTTAACCCTAAACCCTATCAGACCTACTGGTTAATCCAAAGTTAGGAGTATAGGCCCCTGATACGAGCCCTTAGGCCTTTTAGAGGGACTCTAGGAACACTTAAGAGTCATTTTGGGTACGTAGCAGCTATTTCAGGATCCCAGGCTTAAAGGCCCATACTAGGAGCCCATGGTTATCAAACCCTAAAACCTAAAACCCTAAGCCCTAAGACCCTAAACACTAAAACCCTAAAACCTAAAACCACGGTTTTGGCTAGGCTCCGACGATGTTTGTCGCTCGGGGGAGAATCTGTGGCCGGAGATGTTCGACTGGGCCGCTTGGATCAGAAGCGCGAAGACAATCCCTAGACCCTAAACCCCCTAACCCGGAACCCTAAACCCTAAACCCAAATCTAGTGCCCAAATAAGAAGGATGGGTTAAGGGTATATATATATATATACACACATATATCAGATAATTCGAAGAAGCTTTGAATATAATGTCTATTTTCCCCTTTTCCAAAAGCCCAGGCCCCAGCGCAACACCTCCTGTAATGGTTTGGGGTCAAGGGTTTAGAGCTTAGAGTTGGGGGCATCGGGGCTTAGAAAATTCGCGGGAAGGCGTTGGGGGTGGAATAAGTCATTTACACAGGCTCCTTGGGATAGTTTGTCTTCCTTATTCAGGCCTCTGCGCTAAGGTGGGTTTGGCTAGAAGCCTGACCTATTTATTGGAAAGAAGACCCATTTCAACTTGCGGATGTCTATCATCCCCCTTCCCTAATACTAGTTACACCTTGCTACCCCTAGTGTACATGCACCATTACTCTACATTGATCGTGCTTATTGGGGGGGAGTAGGGAGGCTTACGTAGTATTAGGGGGAGACGCTTCATGAAGGTAGAGAGACTTCAATGGGAACCCCAAACAGGGACCCCCCAAGAATATAGTAAGAATATAATGGGAGTACAGCTACCAGGGTCCATATGTTCCTGTCATATTCCCATTATATTCTTGGGGTTGCCTGTTCGGTGTCCTCCTTTCCTAAACCCTAAACTTACCCTAAACCCTATCACATTGGCCCCTTTAATTCAAGGTTCAATTGGGAGCTTCTGCCCCAATCATTCACAGTATACGGGTACTTGGAGGCCCATGGGACTTACTAACTACATATATCCCCCTAAATGGGCTTATAGGGGTTACCCCAATTATACGTAGGTTTATAGCCCCAGTTATATGTAGTTTCTAAGTCCCATGGGCCTCCAAGTATGGGTAGCTTCCCGAAAATTCCTCAGGGCACCCAAGGGCTTCGTTTTTCAAGAATCTGCCTCAACCCTGAATCCTAAACCTTGAACCCTGGGCCCTAAAACCCTATAAACCCTAAGCCCTAAACCCTCTCCTTGGCGGTGCGGCTGCCACACACCTTCTTCGCACCATCAACGGCATGAGTCCGGTGGCATCATGTATTCCTCCAGAGCTCGCAGGAAAACTTCTCCTCTGCGACGTGGTTGCCGAGAGAACCCGCACGGTGCCCATTCATGTGAACGGCGTGGGCCTCGTCAGATATGATGGTATCGCGTCCGGGATCGAGTACCACATCGAAACAACGTCTGCAGCCACGATTGCTGGCTTGTTTCCAGACAACATTGTGGCGGCCGCCAGCATCCTGACGAGAGACTGCTATCAGAACAATGACGTCACTGCATACGACAAAGCGTTGTTCAGGATGACTGGCGACCTCGAGGAAGCCACGAGGAAGGCAAATATGTACCTTCCCCAGGGGCTGGAGGATGTGCGCGATCCGGCAACTGGCGAGTACATACAGCTGGGGTTTTTTTCCTTTCTTCGAAAGGGTTTTTCCCCGTTTTCGCGCGCCAAAGGGCTGCTGCGGTTTTCGGAGGAAGCAATTGTCCAGCACCCTAAACCCTAAATCCTAAATCAAAAACCCCAAGCCCTAAACCTGAAGGCCCCCCCCCCTCGGATTGAGGTCAAAGGAACCGGCATGGACGTCTCCGACATTCAGGCCAGTCACCTGGGCGGTGGGTTGGGAGTGTAGGGTTTAAGGGTTTAAGTTTTAGGATGTAGGGTTGAAGTTTTAGGGCTTAGGATCTAGGATTTAGAGTTTCAGGTTTAGGACTAGGCTAAGTGTTTCGGCTTTAGGATTCAAGGCTTAGGGTTTAGGAGTTCATGTCTCTTCTGTGGATAAGGGTTTACCTAGGGTAGTATAGCTGTTGTTATCAGTTGCAGGGAATGATGATAAGATGAGTATGAGATTTCATAGCCTAGGCACGGCTCAAGGTTTATGGTTTAATTAGGGTTTAGGTTTGGGGTTTGGGGTTTAGGGGTTTAGGGGTTAGGGTTTTTAGAGTTGGGGATAGCACGGTCCAGGGCCTTGAGCCTGGGGTGTAGGGGGAGGTGCTTAGGATTCCAAGATACCCCAGTCATCGGGCGGACCCATGATCCCCCTAAACCCTAAGCCCTAAGCCCTAAACCTCTTTGAGGAAAGGGCTGTGGATGGGTAAGGAATGCCACCTGTTTGCGAAGGCTCTGGGTCCTAACGGCCGTGCTTTGGAGCATTTTCCCGTGGATTCGTTCGGCGGGGAGAAAAGGTCCGAGAAAAAAAACAAACTTAAGCCCTGAACCCTAAACCCTGAACCCTAAACCCTAAGCCCTAAACCCTAAGCCCTAAACCTTCAGACCCTAAACCCTCGGCGTTTCACCTCACTTGGCACCTTTTAAATGGGACACCTTTCCGGGCTGGGGAGGATAAGCCCTGAATCGCAACCTGGCAGAGCCTGAAGAAGCTGGGTTGCTTTGAAGGACCCTTTTTAACAGTAGTAGTATAATACAAAAACCACATTTTTAAGTAGTTTCCCATATTATGGTAACTTAAAGTAGGTTCCTTAGCAGCAACCCAGGAAGTTGTTATTTGAGTGCAGACCTTGCCAGAACGGACAGCATTGCGTCAGTTTTGTATAGTCCCGAATAAGGAACCCATGTGAGCTATAGTCAAGCTCCTAAAGGAAGGTTACATAGGGAAGTATAATAGGGGTCATGTCTACTGATGATGGGGGGGACCTGTTGCGTGTGGCTCATTTCAACTGCTGGCTCCGGATTCGCTCCATCCTACTCACTTTGTACAGACAACCGAGAGCCCTGGGAGAATCTAGAACCTACCCAGACCCTCCAGTGCATTGTTTTTGGCTTTGGTATGGTTTTTTGGTTAGGACTCTTATTAGGACTACCAAAAAGGTACTACATTGCAGTGTCTCCCATGGATCTAGAAATGCAGCTCCTCAACTCAACATGGGGATCCGAACGAGCAAAGTTCGAAGTTTTGTACTTCAGCTAACAGCGCTCTTACAGGCCCCCCCTGAACCTAGCTGTGAAAGATATGGCTTTAGAGCCCCCCTAAACCCTAAACCCCCTGACAGAGGTTCAAGTCGAGCCTACTGAAGACTTGGCAAAAGGCGAGCTTGGCGTGGTGACAACAGCGAAGTTGGTGCCTAGGCTCATGAGGTTCAGGGTGTAGGATTCAGGGGGTTTAGGGTTTAGGGTTTAGGTTTTAGGGTGTAGGATTCAGGGGGTTTAGGGTTTAGGTTGGGTATTTTCCCACTCAGTAACAGTTGGATAATGAGCATAATGTACTCATATTAGAGTTTCCCTAAACCCTAAACCCTAGTTCAGCCCCTACTTCACGCCTGGCCCTGAGCGGCGCCTATGACTGTTGGGTGCCATATGAGCTATAGTTTAAATTCCTAAGCGGGAGTTATATAGGGGATTATATATGGGACTACTACAGGGGCCATTTAGGGGGATACTAGGAGGTTAGACTATGGCTCATATTCTAACAACCCTGAACCAAAAGCTTGAACCGCATTGACATATTACCAACATAGTAGTCCGCATATGGCCCCAAATGGTATAGTTGTCTCCATTTTCTTGTACACTCCTAACCCTCCAAAACACCAACTTTTTAGTACACCCTAAACCCTAAACCCTAAACCCTGATGTCTCCTGGACCTAGCCCCTTCATATCCTAAGCACCAAACTTTACATGGGTACTGTTCCGGAGTTCCTCGTAAAGAACCACATTTTTGGAGTTTAGGGTTTAGGAGAACAAACTCTACATGAGACTTGTTCTGAAGGTTAAAGAAGGGACCATTGGGGAGTAAACTCCTAAAGGGAAATCCCAACATCCCAATCTATATATATATATATATAGCAGTTTCCATTTGATTTTCCATGTGCTTTTCCATTTGATTCTCCATAACGGATACAAACCCTATGTAACCCCCAATATAACCTCAATACTGAAGAAACCCTAAACCCTAAGCTTGTATAGCCATCCTGGGACTGGTATTTTGCACAGGTACCACAGAGCGTAATGGAAATGTAGCAGTAAAACCTTTCAGCCTGATGAGGGCATTGCGGTACATCAGTCTAGTGCAAGACAGTTCTCAGCCCTATGTATGCCTTAACCCAACCTAAACCCCAAAGCTTGTGCACGAGATCCCAGACCCCGAAATATAAGGCAACCATAAGAGATGAGTTACCATAATAACCTTCTGTAAGCCTTATCTACCCTTTACGTAACTCCCCCTGGTCCCCAGACACGAAATTTATACCTCTCATATATGCTCTCCTCATGGGAAACTCAACTCTTGTAGTTGGTCCGACCTGAAGCCCGACCAAGTTTCCTGGCGACATTCTCGCTTGGGCTCCAACATCGCTCCTGCCCTTGGCATGCATTCAAGGAAGCTTCGCGTAGACCCCTGATTTATAAACCCCCTCGTTTTACGGGCCTAAATACAGGATCCCTAGTATAATCCCTATTGAGAGGAGGGGGTTTATTAATCAGGGGTCCGGGTTTAGTTGAAGGTTGAGGAGTTGGACCCCATTAGGGTAGGTATCCGGCGGGTACCCTTGCAAAGGGGCGATATAGACCTCGCATGGCCCTAGTACTTGAGTCTGAGACAGGGGTACCCACCTACCTGGTAACTTCCCCAATGCGAGGCAGCAATACCGTTTAGGGTTTAAGGTGTTTAAGGCTTTAGGGTTTCTACTTGGTTTAAATTTCGGGTGGGGTTTGGATTGAAGTTTCAGCACCTAAGGGTTCGAGATCTCCCGGAGGGGTTTAGGCTTTAGGTTTAGGGTATAGGGTTTAGGGTTGAGGGAGTTACCTTGAACTGATGAAATACGGGTCCCAGTGATCGGGTTCCTGTTTCCAAGTGGGTGTCCTTCCTTGTCGGAGCGGAATCACATTTGGACCAGGTTTTAGTAATGTCAGGGGGCTCACAAGGTGGGATGAAGGTAGGTGGGTTGGAGCATGCCTAGTATATAATGCTCCATCATGTTGGGGCATATTTCCTATACCCCGCCTTCGTTTCCCCCACCTTTTGAGCCCTCGACCAATGGTCAAGCTCTTCGCAAATTAAGGGCCACCCATGCGTGGCCAGTATCTAATCCCCTCCTCTATCGAAACCCCCCAAACCCCCAAAAAATCATCATTCCCAATATAGCATGCCACAAAATGGAATATCTAGAGGGGTGATATCAGGGGAGAGATTAAAAAGCACACCAGCGCAAACAGTGAAGTGCCACATGAGGCTCAACGTCCCCTACACGGGCAATTTCGTGAAGCTTTATTTTGGGGAACCTCCTGGTCAGGTCCTTAAATACCCCAAAACCCTAAACCACGCGGTTTAGGGTTTAGGGTTTGGCACTTTTGGGCAACTGAACCCCGGCCAGCAAATTTTCGGCCCCAAACAGGACCAGATTGCAACTCAGACCCTTGACCTTCATGCCTGGGGCTCCCTTAAAACCTAGACTGTTGGGCCCGACACCCTGGATCCTAAGCCGTAAACCCCAAACCCTAAAACCCTAAACCCTAGACCCTACACCATCCTAAACTCAAACCTCACTCCACAGCCCAATTCCTCAAGAAAGGCTTAGCAAACCCAAAGCCGCGGAGATATGGGGAGACCTGGTGCTTCTTCGCGGTTTAAGGTTTAGGAGATTAGGGGTTTGCTGCAAGTGGCCGGCCCCCCCCCCATTTTAGATCCCAAAATATGCAATTCGAGTTCGGAGTTTAGGGTTTCCGGTTGTCGGTTGGGTTGTCAGGGGTTAGCAGTTAGGCCGTGGGTTTCGGGATTGGGGCACAGGGTTTTGGCCCTAATTAATTTGTGCAAGGGGGCTATGTAGGGGTAAGAAAAGAGACAAAGGCTCTTATGGGTTTAGTGAAAGAAAGGGTTTGCCATAGTCTGATCCTAGAAGAAGCGGCTTTCCAAAGGTGACTTCGTTGTGATTGTAAGGGTTTGCCATAGTATGTTGGCCCTCCACATAGACCGCCAAATGTTATAGTCTTGATTACAGAGACCCGCACAAAGAGACCCCAAATTTTCGGGAGCCTCCATATGGTAGTTGTTCAGAATACCCGTCCCCGAAATGGCCATTGAATGTCGGTTCCCTGCATGGTGAGAACACCGTAAACCCTAAACCCCAAATCCTAAACCCAAAAGGGGTTTGGGATTTCAGGTTTCGGGTTAGGGTTTAGGGTTTAGGGTTGGGGGGGGGAGGGGCGTCAGACTGTTGATGCTGAAGATCCTGCATGTCTTTAGTTTACTTGGATGCCAAACTTCCCAAGATATTAGAACCCTAAGCCCTTTTGGGTCATGCATTTTTTTAGATTATCAACCCTATCTAGCCCTAATGAGTTCCAGAGTCCGTTAAGTAAGCGGTTTCTTTTCCATTTGAGCCCCTAATCCCTAAACCCTAATCCCTTAACCCTAATCCCTAGACCCCGAACCCTAATCCCTAAACCAATAATATTGAGGAGTTTTAGTATCCAGTAGAGGCGGCAATTGTGGATTTTCAGCCAAGGCTTGCTTTCCTTTTGCATTCCTCAAAGGGAGAACTTTGGACTTGTTTGTCTTGTAGGTTGGGTTTAGGGCTTAGGACTTAGGGTTTAGGGCTTAGGGCTTTAGGGCTTAGGGCTTTAGGGTTTAGAGTTTAGGGTTTAGGGGCTCGAGGGCCTGATTCAAGAAGAGAGCTTCCTGAGGAACACTACTGTAACGTTCCCTTCAAATTAACATGGGACCTCATAGAGCCCTCTTTTGAGAGGACACCAGGCTTCAAAGGGCACTTTTTTTTGGGGGGGGTACGTGCCGGGTTAAAGGCTTCATTATCTTTGGTGTTGTGGAGGTCTAGGTAGATCATAACCAGGCTGCTATCAGTCAAGCGTCCGAACTTCAGGCTCTTAGTTGGGTTTTCTAGGGCGTAGAAACGTATGTAAGGGTTTGGGGCGTAGGGTTTAATAGGTAAATAAGGATCTCAGGATTAAGGGCCGGTACTTTAGGGGCCCATAGTTCCAAGAATAGAGTCGTGGTGCCGGAGCCCTCAAGCTCGGAGCCACGCAGAAGCCTTCACAAAGGTTGAAATAAACCCTAAACCCTATAAACCCTAAAGGTTGCAAGACCCGGCAAGACGTGACACCTCTCTGTTTGTGGCTTAGGGTGTAGGACCTTACGTAGAGTCCGAAAAAGTTGCCACATTGAGATCCTAGATTACTTGTCTGATTCTGGTATGGGGTATCTCATATAGACCCCCAAATGATACTGGCAATTATTCAGGCCCGCGTAATACATTTGCTGCCCACAGCCTTTATTCTTAACACAGCTTGGGGCTTCGTAAAGCTGTTGAGCTTTGGGTTTACCACTAAACCCTCAAACTAAAACCCTTAAGCCCTAAACCCCCCTGCTAAGCCCCTTAACCCGTGAACTCTTAAACCCCTAGACCCCCAAACCCCAAACCCTTTACAATTTATGGTCACTAGGCAAGGGGTTTCCGCTACGGCTCTCTGGAAGTGAACAAACCCTTCAGGTCCTACCTGCCACCACTGGCTTTAGGGTTTCAGGTTGATTACCATTACTTAGGGTTTGGGGGGGGTCAGTTTGAGCTCGAACGTTTAAAGTTTCCAAAATTAAGGAAATTAGGGTAGCCTAAGTAATGGTAAGTTTATATGGGTTTTAGGGTTGAGGGTTTGGGGTTAAGGGTTTGGGGTTTAGGGTTTTAGGGCTTAGGGTTGAGGGTTTGGGGTTTTAGGGTTTACGGTTGAAGGTATTTGTTGACAACTACGGTGGTTTCCATAAATTGGGGGGTGTGGGGCGGGGACCTGTACAGTAACGACTGAAGTATTGTGGTGCTCTATATTCCGGCCCTTTTTGTAAACACCAAAATGTGATCTTACTTGGTGCAAGCTCCTAATAAAGTGGGTCAGACCATCTGCTGTCAATATTATGGGTTAGGATGGAAGTACCGGTTTTCATAGCGCTTTAATACAAAGTCCTTAGTACTGCAAGCCACGTAAAGGAAGTCTCATGTCCTGCAGTCAGACCGCGCCTTGCATGCAGCATCATCCTCGAAAAGGAGTGTTTGCCGGAGTCAATGTTCCAAAGTGGCGAGGAAATCCCTTGCCGGTTGAAGGCTGTTCACACTCCTTGTTGGAGATGGTTTGAATTGGGAATTCCGAGCCTTTGCAATCTTGTAGACCCTGAATCCGAAACCGTCAATGAAAGAGCCGCGGTGCTGTTAAGGTTGAAGAGTTGTCGGACCGTGTGGCGCTGATCTTACTTCTTATCCAGGCATCGTGTCAGGGTTGCTCAGGGCTCAGCATATTTCAGGTTTCTTGAGGGTGTGCAAAGCGAAAGGTTTTCTGGCTTATATAGTGCATCCCTGTTGCTGCTACCCCTGCCATTTCTGGATCGAGGCTCCCTATTACAGTACTAACTGCGGCTGAGTTAAGGCTTCAAACACTTGGCGTTCAGAGGGCTCATGCAGGTGTTTCTTTCTTGGCTGTTCAATGCACTGGAGACTTTGGGTTTAGGGCGTTGTTTTGTTGTGGCCCCTAAACCCTAAATCATAAACCCCAAACCCAAAACCCAAAATCCTAAATCCCAAACCCTCAATCCTAAACGCTAAACCCTAAATCCTAAATCCCTAAACGCTAAGCCCTAAATCCTAAACTCTTTTCATGGTTTAGAGGGGAGGTTTCTGTGACCCCAATGGAGCTGAGACTCTGAGCCTCATGGCTTCCTGGACCCTGGATGTCCTTCTGCTTTAGGGGTTTAATGTTAGGGATCCTCTAAAGGGGGATATAGGGCTTATATAGTAATTATGTAGGGACATTATGGGGATATTATGGGATTTAGGGATCCTTTATACTTTTTGGGGTATTGGATTCCTTATATTATTGGACAAGGATCCTTTTTTCTTTCTAGGGTAATGTGGGCTAAGTTTAGGGGTTTAGGGTTTAGGGTTTGTGCTTGCCTACATGATCTATAGTCTGAACTCCTTAGAAGGCAGTTGTATAGGGGATTATAGAAGGTTTAGGGTTTAGGGCCTAAATGCCCTAGAGGGGGTTGTCTAGGGGATTATCTAGGGTTTAGGGTCTTAACTCCGTAGAGGGGTGGGGACTACTACAGGGGATATGAATGCGGATACTCGGAGTTTAGACTATGGCTCACATGTTTCCACTGTATCGTGGCCGTGTCCCATACAGTGCTTCATAATGTTGGGGGGGTCTTCTCTTTAGGGCCTGCAGTGTTGCTCGGCAGATGTAACGGCACGTTATACGGTTTCCATGGTCCCAGGGAGTGGCGGTGCCCTCCCTAATCAACGAAAGCTTACCGAGAGGGTCCATATGTACAACCATTAGGGGGACGCCCCAAAATGCTATACTATAGAAGGAATTATGGGTCCCGATTCCCTGATGGTTGTATATGTGGACCCTCTGGGTTAGTCTGGAAAAATGGACTAGGAGGTTTCCTCAGGGACCCTTTGTGGGGAGTCCCTGTCATGAAGGGTATAATGGATTGCGGTCTGAATGGGGCGCCCCGAGTTTATGGAAACTACCAGTTGGTTGTGACAAATCAGACTAGCATGAAGTCTGATCCCTGAGGTCCTGTATTACGGCTTAGGGTTTTTAGGGTTTTAAGTGGTTTTAGAGAGATTGTGCTGTGAGCTGGGCACCGGCTTAGAATTTGGGGTTTAGGTTTTGCAACGGTTTCGCAATTTTGTCCCTGAGGTCTCGGCCTGCCCTATTAACCCTAAAGAAAGCCTCATTCTAAAAGATTGGATAATGAAAGAAAAAACCCAAACTCCTAAACCCCAAATTTAAACCTATATAAAAGGAAAAATCTAAGTGATTCCTAGGAAAGCCCTGCACCCAACGCAGTGCCCCAGAGGCCGCTGCCACATGTGCATCGCCGCCAAAAAAGATTCCTCCGGCCAAGACCATCCAGTGGCCCAAAGGGCAGATGCGGAAGCCTGTCGAAGAAGCTTAGCTTCATGGCTCCTAGCACTGGAGCTGGATTGGCGAACTGTCGATCATGTCTGCCCATGAGTCTCGCTCACGCTGGCAGGGCCCAATCGTCTAATGGATCATGGTTGCTCGGCAAGCTGGTTCCCCTTCGCCAGATCCCACGTCATGAAAATGGATCGGCAGAACAGTGGCGTATAGGCAGCCATGCCCGATCAAAAAAGGTTTAGGGTTTATGGGTCTCAGGCCTTAATCGCGACATGCGCTGTATCAAGCCCTATATTAGCCCAACTTTTTCCCCAGCCCCGCGGCTATAACCCCTATATCTGGAGAGTTATCGAACCCTACAGGATTTTTCCTTTTTAAGTTTGAGATCCGACTGCGTTCGGAAATTATATATGCCATATTTTGTATGGCCCCGAGGCCGTGCACCCCAACCCTCCACCAAACCCTAAGCCCTAAACCCTAGAGCTCTCAACCCTTTTGCATCCAGCCTGCGCTGGGAAAGCACTGAGGCCAAAACCCTCAACCCTAAAGCCCTAAACCCTGAACTCTCAATCCTCTTGCATTGCATCCAGCCTGCGCTGGGAAAGCATTCAACCCGAAACCCGAAAGCCCTAATTCCTAAACCCCTCAACCCTAAACCCCTCAACCCTAAACATCAAACCCTAAGCCCTAAACCCTAACCCTAAAGCCTTCAACCCTAAGCCCCTCAACCCGGGACCACGAAACCCTAAGCCCTAAACCCTAGACTCTCATCCCTTTAGCATCCAACCCGCGAAGCCTCTGCTTGCAAACCGCTCAACTCTACATCCTCAAGCTCTAAATCTTAAACCTCTCAATTTAAATCCCCTAAAGCCCTGAAATCTTCAGCTACGAAGCCCTAAGTCTTAAACCCTAAGATCTTAGGTGAGGCCACGTGCCCACTAAGATTTTAGGTGAGGGCACGTGCCCACTACAAACAAGCACATCTAGAAACTTTCCCCAAAGGGTCCAAGTACCCAATAATTAGGCACTTGGGTTTTGGGTAGTGGTACTTCTAGTACAGGCTCTGGGTAAGTATATGATAATTAGATACTTGGACCCTTGGGGTTCTCAGACTTGCAGGAGCGGTATGTCCATGGCAAAGATTCCAAATGGCGGCAAGCTCAGTTGACAGCTGAACCCCTGATGTTCCCGTCGAGTGCAAACACGGTGTCTTATCTTACTGGCGGGTAGTGCAAAATGATAAGGGAGTAGGATAAACTTAGGGCCGTTTCCAATGGAATATGTAGGGACTGCACTAGGGATCCCCTCCATTCCCGTAAAATCCTAAACCCTAAACCCTGTAAGTTAAGCATGCTCAGGTACATCTACATGCGCTCCTTGCCTCAGTTCGACGGCGACGTTTCGGGACCGAGCTTCCTGTGGACCGAGGACCACCTTGGTCTTCGCAGGGTTTCCCAGAGGGTCCGCATACATAACCACTAAGGAATTGGGCCCATAATTCCTTCTATAGTATGCCATTTTGGGCCCTAAACCCGTTGTATATATGGACCCTCTGGGTTTGGGAGGTTAGAAGTGTCCAAGGCCTACGTTTAGGCTTCAAGGCAGGACTTAGGGTTTAGGGTTTAGGCTTCGAGGTTTAGGAGGTTCAGGGTTTGAAGTTTAGCACCGTAAGCCTGAACCCTAAACCCTTCCTTGCAGGCCCATGGGACTTCGTAACTACTTTTAATTGGATTAGAAACCTTGCTTTTAAGTGGGGTAACCCCTATAAGCCCATTTCGGGGGATTATACGTGGGGGGATTACAAGTAGGGTTATAAGCCCAGTGATAAGTAGTTACTAAGTCCCATGGGCCTCCAAGTAAACCCTAAAGCCCCCCAACCTTAAATCCCAAACCCGATCAGGGTTAGGTCTGGGGTTAGAGCTTGGCGTGCTCGATAGCTTAGCTCATGGCAGCACTTCCGAGCCCCATTTTTTGGTGTTCAGGGTTTCGGGCGAAGTTAGGGTTTACCTGAACCCTCCAATGTAGTTCCTTTTCGGGTTTGGTAGGACTCTTACTCGGACTATCCAAAAGGTACTTCATTGGAGGGTCTAGGTAGGGTCTAGGGTATTCGTAGTAAGACTCCGGTTGTTGTGTTTGAGCCCCGCATGTATGCGAACATATGAGCACACTGTGATCTGAATCCAAGGTTCAGGGTCAAAGGTTAAACCCTATACCCTAAACCCTGTAGGGGGTTAAGGGTTTCAGGGTTTAGGGTTAGGGGATTTAGGGACACTAGGGATCCTGAATCCTAAGCCCTACACCCCTAACCTAGGGTTGAAGCAACAATGCGCCCGTAGTAGGGGCCCTTTACCCGGGGATCTTTACAGTCCTAAGATACACCCTAGGGGGGTTTCGCAAAATTAGGGGTACCTTTTGGGGTCCCCAAGAATAAGGGTTATAGCATTTTGGGATCCTATTTTGGGAAACTACCATATGTACCTTAAAGGTTCCCTAGAATCCACCCTTAGAGGCTTAAGGGCCCATATTAGGGGCCCATACTCCTAACCCAGGGATTCTTTAGCACTAAACCCAAAACCTCAAACCTAAACCCTAAGCCCTAAACCCTAAGCCCTTATGAACCCTAAGCCTTAAACCCTAAACCCCAAGCCCTAAACCCTAAGCCCTAAACCCTAAACCCGAAACCCCAAACCCGAAACCCTACACCCGAAACCCTGAAACCTTAAGCCTTAAACAGTAAACTTGAACCGCAAGGAAGAGCTGGAGTGGCTCCAGGGCAGCGACGGCCTAGGGGCCGCTGTCGCCATGTGGCTTGGGCCCACGGGGTTTAGGGTTTAGCGTTTGTTGCTATGAAGCCACGCGGTTTATTACCATTGCTTTAGGTTTGGGGGGGGCGGATTTTTGACACTGAAACCTTAAAATTAAGGAAACTTGGGAACCCGAAGTAACGGTAGATTTATGTGGGCTTGAGGGTTTAGGGTGTAGGATTTCAGGTTTTAGAGGTTCAAAGGTTTAGGGTTTAGGGTTTCAAGGTTGAAGGGTTTAAGGGTTTAAGGGCTTAAGATTTGGGTTTAGGGTTTCAGGTTTTGAGGTTTCCAAGGTTGAAGGGTTTAGGGTTTCAGGTTTTGGGGGTTCAAAGGTTTAAGGGTTTAGGGTTTCAAGGTTGAAGGGTTTAAGGGTTCAGGATTTGGGGTTTAGGGTTTCAGGTTTTGGGAGTTCAAAGGTTGAAGGTTAAGCTTTAGGCTGATTTAAGAATGGTTTCTGGTGTTGGGTTTAAAGGTTGAAGGCTTTAGGGTCTGTGGATTTGGGGTTTACTTTAGCATGGTTTCAGGGTTTGGGTTCAGAAGGTTTTAGGGTTGGTGGCTCTAGAATGAAGGGCAGAACACGAAAACAGTGACTATTCCGTCCTTGGCGATTTCATTGAAATATGAGGCATGGGCTACCCTTTGAGAATCCACTCCTCCGTTCCCTGCAAACAACCAGTAATACAAAAGTAGCACAGGGGGCCTGCGTCTGCAGGTGAATGGCGAGATGGGTGTTTCAGGTTTAGGGCCTTAAGGTTTTTAGGGTTGAGTGGGATATGGGTTTTAGGGTTAAGGGCCAACTTTGGACCCCAACCCCAAACCCTGAAACCTAAACCGTGTAGTACCCCCAAAAGAGTATGGGCCTCAACAATCCAAAATGAGATTCGGAATTTTTAGAGAAGCTACCGAATCCAAAGCAGAACCTATTTATCATGGAAGGTTCTCCCTCAATAAGCCTTGCGTGACCCTAGATAGTCCCAGTACAGGGATAACCTGGGCGGGGAAGTAGTCTAGGGGAGGGTTTAGGGTTTGAGGGTTTAAGGGTCTAGGGTTTAGGATCCTGAGGTTAGGAGTAGGGCCCCTAATATGGGCACTTGGGCCTCTTAGGGTGGCTTCTAGGGACCCTTAAAGGTACATCGCAGGTCTATAGGGATCCCAGGCTTAAGGGCCCCTACTAGGGGCCCATGGTTTCAAACTCAATCTCTGGGTTTGAGGTCAGGTTTCAAGGGCCCAGACTACACGGAATTTGCAGGGGTCAGGGCTTAGGGGTCCGTGGCATTTAACGGCTACAGGCGCAACTCCACATGCCCGTGAGCAGGGGTTAAGAAGTTTTATGAGGGTGCTGCGCCTCTGGATTTGACTCAAAAGCACCAACTGTCACGTTTCGCATAACATCCTGTAGATCCTCCTTTGGTCCTTGCAGGTTTTTTAAAGGGGAACTTTCGGCGTTTAGGGTTCGGGGTTGTCAGATTATTCATATGCTTCGAAGTGCTGACGTAGCACGCTAATTATCATTGTACTTATACCCCGAGTATAAGCACCCTACGTTTTAAACCCCACTGGGAGGTTCAGGGTAAGTACCACCCGTGTTAACTGCGCTACAAGCCGATTAGTATAGCAGCATAGTCACAAGCAGCTGATAATCAGACCCTAGACCCTAAACCCTAAACCTAAACCCCACCCTGCTTACGTCAAGCCTTCTATTTGGTTGAAGTATTGATTGAATTAAGTGGTCCTATGGGGGACCCCCTTTTCGGGGGGGACCCATAATTAAGGGCGCCCTGAAACTCCCTAATGTCCCCTGTGGTCTCCTCATACAGGAGCTCCTGTACATGAAGTACTTTTCGGGCTTCTTTAATGAAAGTGGCTTAGGGCTTAGGACTTAGGGTTTAGGGCTTGGCAGGTACAACACCATCGTTGATGAGTATACGCAGCTGAACGAAGCTTGGGGCCGAAATGTACAGGCTTCTGGAGCGTGAAATTGTTCTTGAACTCGTGGTTTAGGATGTTCTTGTCTAGGAGTTTGCAAGACTTACTGAATACTTAGGGAGAATTTAGGGTTCAGTGATTAGTGTTTAAGGTGTAAACTGCCGGAGAAGCATTTCGATGCATTCGATCGCAGGTTGATAAATCATATACGGCTATCACCCCGATACTAGACCCAAGTAGGGCCGTGATTTGAGGTTATTGGGGCATACTCGGGGGTTGAAAGGGATGAGTAGACCACCCCATGAGACATCCGTGGATTTTGCCACTCTGTCAAGATTTTGGGGGTATGGAGGTGATCATTACCGATTCTTGAGGGTTTTTGTACGTCGACTGGAAACCTCGCAGAAATGCGTAGCCGCTCCACTTAACCCAGCAGCCCTGTGTTTGTCCCACAGGATTAGAAGGGCAACCTTAGCGAGCCTGCTTTCTCAGACCCTAAACCCTGAACCCCTGGGAGGATCTAAGATGGGTCAGTTTCAAGGATTCTTAGAATTTGCCCCAAGAAAAGTAGATGGTATTTGGAGGGCCAGGAGGATTCAGTAAGTAGGTTAGTAAGCCCTATAATCCAAAAAGTTCCCCCAGTTGTCCCCATTAGGTTGGTGAATACACCAACCTATAAAGCCCCCTGACGAAACTGGGAGGTCAACTGTCTAGATCCTCCCAGTTGTCTGGGGCGTGTGAAAGTAAGGAGTCTCTGTTCCAAGAGAACCCCGAGTCGTTTCCAGCCAGCACCCTGTCAGCAGGAAGATGACCCCTATACCCTAAAACCCTAAACCCTAACACCCAAAACCCAAAACCCGATGTGTACCGGAAGATGCTCATGAGTTACCGAGTCTACTTAGTAGTGGGGCTTATAGTAGGAGGTTATAAGGGATTATATGTAGATTTTGGGTACTGCCCGCACTCACTGGCAGTATTCCATATTTGAAATATCACACCATGTAGCCCTTTATATGACCCCTATTATAGACTGTTACTGGGCAGGGGGCAGGATATAAGGTAGGTTTACTAAGTCCAAAGAGCCTCCTAGGACCGCGTATGCATCACAGCTTTGGGTTGTAAGGTGTTCTGGTTGGTTTTGTGTGCGGCAGTGAGCAATCCAATCACGGACCGCCGGTTTGCAGTGCACTGTCATTTACTGTGTATGCAACGTAGATGTATCTAAAAGGTAGTGGTCTGTAGAAAGTATGGGTAGCAGTCGCTTGAAGAGTTTTGAACTTAGTTGACGGGCTTATTAAACAACACCAGGTGGCCCAACACAGAAATATGCAAAGTTGGCTTGTGCGCGCACACTGCAGGGTTCGTCAAGAAGATGGGTCAGTAGATAAAGATGGTGTCCTTTGAGTGCACAATGATAGTACGAGTCCTATCTTAAATAGCATGCTCAGACTTCCCTACAGCCTAAGTTGTTACTCAGTCCTGTTGCCAAAATTCTGGCCCTCGTTGGGAGCCCATTCCGCAGTTCAAACCTAGCAAGTTGCATGATCGGAGGGTATCGCGCAAAGGGGCAAGACTTAATTCCACAGTGCTCTGGCATCTTCTGAGCCATAAATCCAAAACCTTTTCCTAACCGTAGACCCTAAACCCTACATCCTAGACCCAAAATCCTAGACCTTAAACCCTAAACCCTAAATCCTAAATCCTAGACCAAGAGCCTCCAAAACGAGCTGCTCCAGGGCTGTATGCTCGCGAAGCAGTCTCCGCGAGAGGGTAGTACCTGAAACGGGCATACTAGGGTTCATTATATCTATGGAATTCATTTATTTATTGACAGAAATAGATATAATAAGGAATATATGACTCATATTTCTATTAATATGATATTTAGGGTTTAAGGTTTAGGGTATAGTCCTTATTCTACTCCCAAAAATCTGGCCAGGCATGTGCCCAGGTAGGGTTTTAGGGATGGATACCACCCCCCAAAAAAGGATGTTAACAACTATAAGGTTTAGGATTTTATGACCATAATAGGGATATAAACCCAAGAAATCAAAGAGCACTTACCCTCCCAGGGCTCTTTTTAGAGTGCTCTTTGATTCTGTTTACCCTAGGTCAAAATCCTAACCTGTTATTATACTATAAGCTTAAACCGTCTGGGCCAAGTAGGGCCAAGCTGGGCCAAGCTGGGTTGCTGCTAAGGATTTAAATGTAAGTTACCATAATATGGGTACATAGTAAAAAAAAGTAGGTCTTCCTTAGTATGGTATAGTAACTTAATTTAGATTCCTTAACAGCAGCCCAAACTACCCTAAACACAAATCTTAAACCCTAAATCCTAAGCGAATCTGGAACTGCCGTTGCACCTAAGGTGTGTTCTCTTTTGACCACTTTCTTTGGGGCGCCGCCACAGTGGCCTCCCGTGCATATGGCGACGACGCAGAAGGCGCAGCATTGAAAATTTGGGGGGCTTAAGGGTTAAAACCCTAAACCCTTAACCCCTAAACCCTAAACTCCTAAACCCCAAAACCCTAAACTCCTAAACCCTAAGCCCTAAACTCCTAAACCCTTAGCCCAAAACCCTAAACCCAAAGCCCTCAGCCCTAAAACCTAAGGCCTAAACCCTAAGGGTTTGGTGTTGACAGGGCTTAGGTTTCGAGGCGGAGTTTCTTTGGGTTTAGGTTTTAGGGTTTCTGGGTTTAGGGGTTAGGGTTTAAGGTTTAGGGTTTCAGGTTTAGGGTTTAGGGTTTAGGGCCTTAGGGTCAACCTAATTAATCCTTTGGCCTATGAGTGCTTGTTGCTTGTTAATTATATTGATTGCAAACCAGCACGGAACGTGGAGGTAGGCGTTCGGAATGCTGCAAGGTCCATGTGGCGTTTTATAAAGGTAGTTGGCAGCACTCTTGTCCTTTTTTGCGGTACCCTAACTGTTAGGGCCGTGGCCTTCAACCCATTCTGCGCACTTAAAAATCCTACATCGCCAGATCTTGAAGCTTTAGCACCTGGCTTACCAAGACGTTTTTGGATTTAGGGTTTAGGGTTAAGGGGTGTCATCTGAGCTTCTATGTTAGTTTGAGGGAGGGTAATCCAGATGTTTTCTTGAGCACCTTTGCCAAGCTCCGGAAGCGGTGAAAATTCCCAAATGCCTGGGAGGATCTAGAAAGTAGAACCTCCAGGCGAGTACCACCTAATCCTAAACCTCAAACCTTATGCCTTAAGCACCAAACCCTAGACCCTAAGCCCTAAACCCAAAACCCAGGGCAGAAGCAAGACCCTGTGCCGTTGCGGCAGACGTAAAAGATCGAGGGATTGAACAAAAACACCTAAACCTACCCTAACCCCCAAAACCTTAACCCTAAACCTACTACTATCGGGTAATGTCTAGGCATCCTTAGGCTAGATGTACTTTCTACGCTCCTCCCCTAAGGGGTGGGGGCTCCCTAACAGGAACACACCTTTGTATCGCGCCGTTAGTGGACTTCCTGCTTCTCGGCGGCTGCAGACTTCGGTTTAGGCCCTAAGCCCTAAACCCTAAATCTTTTGGGTTTATCTTCACTATCTTCGCTTTTCCTCTAAATTACGAGTTCAGGATTTTGGGCCCTAGAGTTGGGTTTCAGGGCTTTGGTTGTTTTGAGGGTACTAGCAACAGGAGTATTACCAGTACTAACTCGAGCCCTCTGGCACGAGCACTGGCAACAAAAGTGGTGGTGGAAGATCAGGTGAAGAAGAAGGAACCCTAAACCCTAAAACCCTAAACCCTAATCCCTAAACCCTACACCCTATTCCCTAAACCCTACACCCTAAATTCCTAAACCCTAAACCCTAGACTACAAGCTGCGCTTCTGATAGCACAGGCAAGAGTTGAGGTATCATGGTGCTCTCGAGCGGGGCTGTCCCCTGCAACCTTAAACGCGAAACCCTATGGTTTAGGGTTTAGGTTAGGCTTTAAGCTTTAACCCCTAAACCCATTTTCTAGTATAACCTATATCCCATTCAGGGGGACTATATATACCCTATACCCCAAACCCTAATATACCCTATATTCTATCTACTGTTGGGACATTGGGATTTCGGCCGTGAGGATGTTAGGTCAACGGCTTCAGGCTTCACCGGCTTTGGGGGGAGGGCTTTGGAATCCAGGCTTTGGTGTAGTTTTATGGGGTACTGCGCCCGGTTTAGGGTTTAGGGTCTATGATAGGGGTCAAAACTATGGGCTATATTTCATTATTTCATACATGTAATGTATATTTCCAACTTTTACATCAGCCTGGCTTTACAAAAACACAAGTTTTGAGACCATGTTTGCTGATGGGTAGTTTCCCAAAAGAAGGCTAAAAGCGTTATTAGGGAGACCCCCAAAACGGTGTCCCCAATTACGGGAAACCCCTAAACCTTAAACCCTATGTATCCCTATTATAAAACCGCTATAACCCCTTTAAAGGGTAGTCATTATGTTACCCCTATAACGCCTTTAAAGGGTAGTCATTGTGTTACCCCTATAACCCCTTTAAAGGGTAGTCAATATATAACCCCTACTACCCCTTTAAAGGGTAGTCATTATATAACCCCTATAACCCCTTTAAAGGGTAGTCATTATGTTACCCTATAACCCCTTTAAATGGTAGTCATTATATAACCCCTATAACCCCGTTAAAGGGTAGTCATTATGTTACCCCTATAACCCCTTTAAAGGGTAGTCATTATGTTGCCCCTATAACCCCTTTAAAGGGTAGTCATTATGTTACCCCTATAACCCCTTTAAATAGTAGTCATTATGTTACCCCTATAACCCCTTTAAAGGGTAGTCAATATGTTACCCCTATAACCCCTTTAAAGGGTAGTCATTATATGACCCCTATAACCCCTTGAAAGGGTAGTCATTCTATAACACCTACAACCCCTTAAAAGGGTAGTCATTATACAACGCCTATAACCCCTTAAAAGGGTAGTCATTATATAACGCCTATAACCCCTTAAAAGGGTAGTCATTATATAACGCCTATAACGCCTTAAAAGGGTAGTCATTATATAACGCCTATAACCCCTTAAAAGGGTAGTCATTATATAACGCCTATAACGCCTTAAAAGGGTAGTCGTTATGTCAATGAGCTGGTGCGGGTGACTCTGGCGTGCTATCGTTTCCTCAAGAAGGATGCTGCCAAGGGCGCCTGCACTCAAGGGGGTTTAGGGTTTAGATGTAGGGTTTAGGATTTAGGATTTGGGGGTTTAGAATTTAGGGGTTTAGTGTTTAGGGGTTTAGGGGTTTAGGGTTTAGGGCCCTTCAGAAGCAGATCGATGCAGTCCGAGGCATGCTACCTAAGCCCGAAACCCTACGAGTCCCTGCTGCTGAGTTGGTGTCATGTCAGACTCTGGTTGTGGGTTTAGGGTTTAGGTCAGCGTTACCCCTAGCGCCCGTAACTTTGCGCTTTGAGTCCTCAATGCCCTTTTGAAGGTTCAGATTACATCTCTGAGGGCCTACAAGCCCAAGGGTACAAAACTCAAAAGTACAAAGGACACTTTGCCTGAACTGTTGCTCAAGACAAAAAACCCCCTAAACTCTAAACCCTGAACCGTAGATCCTGACCCTAAGGTCTGGGGGCATTCTAGCAGTCTGGAGTCTGGAGTTTGCCATTTCTCACTGAAACGCAAGACTTGAAGATTTAAGCCATAGGGCTTTGGGTTTAGGGTGAGTTTAGGGCTTAGGAGAACAAAGAAAACCAATTTAGTCGTGCAAAAGGGAAGGTGGAGGAGTGGATCCCCAAAATGATCCCTCTATACCCTTATAGACGTACTTCTTGATTCTCACCGCCTCCTACAGCACCCTAAACCTCCAGCCCCAAACTCGAAACCCCACGCCCAAAGCCCTTGACTCAACACCAGTGAAACAAGGAACCATAGAGCGGGAGCATTGCAGCTTACCCGCTTTGGCAACGGCATCGTTGCCTATGCCCACAAGCACTATGATGCGCTCCGACTACAGGTTTTAATACGGTTTAGGGTTTTCCTGAAAAAGCCAGTGGTTTGCTTGTAAGGGCCGATGCATCAAGAGGATTTAAGTTACCCCAACTATATTAAGTACTCTTTAATGATCATATGAGTGCAATAGGGTCCCAACTCTAGGCGTTAGGGTTCTTTAAATCCTTTTCTGACAGAAAACAGCTCAACCTTGTTTTTGGGAGCATTCCAGGGCAAATTGAGACTTTCAGGTCCTAAATCCGTAAACCCTAAATTCACAATTCCTGATTCCCTAGCCCTAAACTCCTAAATCCCGAAACCCTGAATCCACAAATTCCGAATCCCTTAACCTTGAATCCCTAAATTCCTAGACCCTAAATCCCTTAACCTTAATCCCAAAATTCCTAAACCCTAAACCCTAAGAGCGAAGGCAATGCTGGAAGCGTAAACTCGGGAGATCGGTTTAGGGTTTTAAGTTTTAGGGTTTGAGAGATGTATGTTTAGGGTCTAGGCGTTGAGGTCTGTGCAGGGCTTACGGTGTAAGATCTGTTTAAGGTTCAAAATTAGGGCCTAAACCCTTAACCCTAAACCCTAAACCTTATGTTCAAGATTCAGGATTAGGGCCTCACCCCGAACCCCATAAATCTGCAGTTATGAGACTTCCGGGTCTGAATAGTAAACACTCACCCCGAAACCCTACAAAACCAAACCCTAAGCCCTAAACCTAAAAGACTAAACCCCAAGCCCTAAACCCTTAAAACTAAGCCCTAGGCCCTAACAACTAACCGCTAAGCCCTAAACCCTAAAAACTAAACCCCAAATCCTAAAACCTAGAAACTAAACCCTAAGCTCTACACCCTTAAAAAGTAAACCCTAAACCTTAAAACAGAACCCTAAGCCCTAGACCCTAAAAACTAAAGCCTAAACCCTGGAAGTTAACAACTAAACCCTAAAACCCTCATTTCCTGGATCGGGAAGCCCTGAAGGAACAAATGTTTTGGTGCTTAACGGGAAGTGCGGGGCAAATCAGGGACTCTTGTAAGGGCATATGTCAGGTACTTACGTATGTATACGTATGTCGTATGTATGTAGAGAGAGAGAGAGAGAGAGAGAGAGAGAGAGGCAGATGTTGGTTGTAGGAAGGTACTACGGCGGGGTTGTCGTGGGTCGTAGTTGCCTCAGAACT
The DNA here is from genome assembly GCA_905231905.1 of Symbiodinium pilosum. NCBI lineage: Eukaryota > Dinophyceae > Suessiales > Symbiodiniaceae > Symbiodinium > Symbiodinium pilosum. The sequence goes on along the minus strand of CAJNIZ010046415.1, from coordinate 115,150 downwards.
CGTAGGTGTCGTTATCGGCTGGACAATGCGCGGGCTAGGGGCAATGCCCCCCGGAGGGTCTCGGGGCCCTCCTATAGCCCTGAAAGAAAGATACCATAAGCCTTAAACCCTAAAACCCAAAACCAAACTCTAAACCCCAAACCATAAACCCCAAACCCTAAACCCCAAACCCTAAACCCCACATACTAAACCCTTAAACCCCAAACTCTGAACCCCAAAGCCCCACATCATAAATCCTAAAATCTCAAACCCTAA
>CAJNIZ010046415.1:73077-97953 GCA_905231905.1 Symbiodinium pilosum | reverse complement strand
GTCCCTCCTAAAGTCCTTAGATACTCTGAACCGAAAAAACCTTGTGAAGCTCCAAGCCTCCCTTCGCAGCCTACAGGGTTTAGTTTTTAGGGTTTAGGGCTTAGGGTTTAGGGTTTAGGGCTTAGAGTTTAGGGTTTAGGGTAAGCCTGCAACTTAAGACTTGCAGGCTTGAACCCTAGACCCAAGGCCTTGACTCGAAAACGGGTATTTAGGTATTTGGGGTTTAGGGCTAATTTAGGTATTTGGGGTTTAGGGCTAATTTAGGTATTTGGGGTTTAGGGCTAATTTAGGTATTTGGGGTTAAGGGCTTAGGTTATGGGTTGATGCCACATCATGCAGGTTTGAGCGAGCGCAACGCATTGGGTTTGAAGCTTCGAATATCTGAGCAGGACTTCGGCCGAGTGGTCAGTACGGATATGGTTTGGGGCTTACAGTTTGGGGTTAAGGGTTCGTAGGTTAGGTCATTCCCCTGACATTAACTGCTCCCACAATAGGCATGTTATATTAGGCCTTGAACAAAACCGTTTGAGGACGAATTCGTAGGGCTAGGGCACGTGTAACTTCGACACGTTGAAACCGAGTATAAGCAGGGTGGCTACTAAGGAGCTTGGGTTAAGTGTATAATGTATGTATATATATATACACACACATCTTGTAAATGGCGGGGCATCCTTCTAATAGCAAGGGATGGCAGCCTTGTCGACGTTGCTTAACACCAACCCCGTAAATCCCGACATAATGTATCATACTACTTAGCAGAAATCCTAAACTCTAAACAAACCTCAAGGAAATAGGTTACTAATGGGGATAGTTTATGTGGATTCTGGGGCTTATTACTAACTCCCGCTGACCCTCCAAGCAGGATTGGGTCAAAGGATTGGCTGGGGGCTTCCTTTTTGTGTCAGGATTGATGGAGGAAATCCTGCGCCACCCAAAAGCACCCTATATTCTTGCGAGTTGCAATACTAGATCGAATCACCTTCCATGATCCAAGATTCCCTCCAGTGATACTGCCCACCGCTTAAGTCAAGATTGCATTTCTGTTTTCAGTCAGAGCTCCGGGAACAGCCGAGGCAAATATCATCTCTCTCCCAGGGCTTATTCAGCAATTCAGCAAGTACTAAAATGCTGGTCCTTTTGTATCTCCGAGAGAATGCTTCAGGATGCTAACCCTAAACCCCAAGCCCATAAAGGAGCGTCCCGTCGCCTCAATAAAATCTATTCTCAGGGGGGTTCTTCATCGGTTTAGGGTTTAGGGTTTGGGACCTAAATCCTGAACCCTTATCCTCCAGTAGCTCACTTGCCATGTAGAGGTTTATGATTTTGAAAGCTGGGGATTTGTTGTGGACGGCTCTACCAACTTGACAGTAGGTAAAAAATGGCGGGGCTTCTTGGGATCGACAGCCCCTAGATTCAGTTGGGAGTCTCTATGAATTGGCACCTTTCTGGGCCCCAAAACGGACCCGAACATGCTAAGTCCTTATTGCACGCCTTGTAAATTAAAAAGCCTAGATGCTAAACCCTAAAGGCAAGCTTAATTTTTGGAAATTCCCATTTGCGATTACCACGCTTTAGGGTTATGTATGCCTTGGGGCTTAGGTTTACGTAGGGGTTTAGTGAGGATGTCCTTCGAAGGAGCACCTTATGAAGATTACAGTGGTTTTGAACCTGCCTATGTGCAGTCCCATGATGTGCTGGGAATGGAAGACCTGTAAGTCAGTGTTACTTCCAATACTGATCTTGCTCAAATGAGCTATAGTCTAAACTCCTTAAAGGGGGTTATATAGGGAAGTGAGTTATACAGCATTATTAAGGGGGATACTAAGAGTTTAGACCACAGCGCAAACGATAGCATGTTTCGCAGGAGCTAATTGAGCTCATCCAGACGCGCCTGGGACGGTCTTGGAGTTTGGGGCTCTTGGCTGGGGCTTCTGGGGTTCAGGGTTTCGGCTCTTGGGCTTCACGCAAAAGGGATTCAGGATTCTGGACGCTTAGGGGCCTTGTAGGTCATGAAGTCAAGGCCCTCAAAGCATTCAAGCCAGCTTTTCAATGAATTTCGGAAAAGTTGAAAACGGTCTCGAGACCTGAAGAGATGGCTAGAAGGCCCTGTACCGACGTCGAGGCAGGAAGGCTTTCTGCTTAAGTTGTAGAGAGCCTCCACGAACAGAAGCTGCAACCTTGACGAAAGTAGGTTGGAAAGCGTTCTGGTTTGAATAAGGGTTGCTGCCTGCTTGAGGTTCAGGCCCAAATCTCGCTGGTACTCATCACCTCAGCATTTCAATATTTAGGGAATTAGTGGGCTTATACTTGGGGTTTAGGAGGTTGAAGGTTTTGACCTGTTCAAGTTTGACAGACTCAGTCTGGAGAGGCGGAGGAGGGTCTGAGGTTCAGTATCTTAGGGTTGGACGGTCCAAGGGTCGTGGGGTATGGCCTGGACTTTTAAAAAATTGACTAAGGATGCAAAAATGCCCGGGAAGCAGCGAGCCGATTTCGGCCGCATGTGCCCCCACCAAGCAGGACACAAGAAGTCTCGAATCACGAAGTACCAGATCACGGGTTTTGCATGAGCCATAGTCCAAACTCCTTGCAGGGGGGGTCATTTAGGGATTAGCTAGGGGATTACTATAGGGCTTACTGACGGGGATACTAGGAGTTTAGACTATAGCTCACAGTTGACGTCTACAGTCATGAGCCTTACGGGTTTGTGGTTCATTAGACTTATGGAACTCCTGAAAGGAGTTGGCAAGGGCATGGGCAAGATGTTCTTCATTTTCACTGGGGCAAGGGCGCGGTAAACCCTAACTCATGGGTTCCCCTAGTACCCCCCCTCTATACTACCCCCCTCCTAGGTTCCCCCCTTGATTAGCTTCAACCTTTAGATAGCCTTAATGAAGGGAGGAACCTAGGGAGGTTTAGGGTTTGGGGGGGGTACTGGGGGAACCCATGACGAACCATCGAAGATCTGCTCAGCAGAAGCCCGAAAAATATCAACATTTCTCGGCGGTTAGTAGGCATTGCTATATAGGGAGAATGGACAAGAGATTCGAACCTACTATAGTATGTAGGGCCTATAGGGGTTGTGAATTAGGACCTGTGGTTACTTTTCACACATCCTTTTGCCTTGCGAGTGTTTCCCGACGTGTTGCGTTTGCATACTCGTCCTGGTCCCTTACTAGATTACCAGGTGTATAAACACGACTCTTCATGGTGGTTAACAGCTCATCGGGGCCGGGCAAGAGCTGATCGTACCTGGCTTCATGTGCCGCGCGGACCATGGACGATCAGAATAAACGCTGTTGTAGCCTTCTCTTTTGTAATATGTGCGAGATCGTTAAATTATTTCACAAAGAGGCGTTCTTCTAGGAAACTCGCGAGGGCAAAGCAAGATGGGCATGCCGCTGCTGTGCTCAGGCTGCGCAATGCATGCTCGCAGCGCGATGCGAAGATCAATGATCTCGAAAACCAGGCTGATGACCCTACCTGAACATGAAGGTAGTGTCAAGCATCAGCAGAGAAAGATGAAGGGTTTAGGGTTTACCCTAAACCCAAAACCCTAAACCTTAAACCGCGCTTGCTCTTGCAAGAGCAGCTTCAGAACAGTTACGAGGACCAAGGTTGGCTGGACCGCGAGGCCGCAATTGCCTGTGCCATGCACCGTGCAGATTATAAAGGGATAATGGCAACAAGATGGAAAATACAGGAAGGATTCCTATAGTAGTCCCTATATAACATCTCATAATGGTCAGAATACCTGCACACCTTCTACTAGGAAGCACCTGGATCTTGCCAGCAGCGCAACAATGAGCCAGCATTTTGGGAAGTTGGCTTGCTACATCCGATGGATGGAGGAAACCTGCACCAGTTAGGATTCACCAAATACTGTAATATCAGGTGGTGCAAGATTTCCTCCATCCAGAGTAGGTATAAATCATGAACCCTGTGTTTGTCAGCCATCAGCCACCCAAACGCAGCCCCGTAGACATTCCAACTTATCGAAACTGCTCTACTGGACTACGGTTCAATTGGACAGACTTGCAGACAAAGATGAAAGGAAGCCCAGAACGTGTTTGCAATACCCAGTAGGTTCCATCGGCATAATGAATGAGAAGCAGTGCAGATACCAAATCCGCAGGCCTCCAGGTATCCTGAAACCCTTCAATTCGGTCATAAACCCGAAGGCCTAAGTCCTAAGCTCTAAACTCTAGAGCCTTGAAGCCCCAAGGTATGCAGTCGGCCAGCAGACTCGCGAGTCAGAGCAGGCATGAAACAAATGGAGCGATTCGCATCCCCAGGGCTTAGGATTTAGGTGTTATGGTTAGGGTTTAGGGTTTAAAGTTGAGTGTCTAGCGTTGAGTCCAACAATGGCCATAATGATATCCTGTGGTCCTACAGTCTCTAGGAATGTCGATTATGCTGTCTTCGTGGGTTTTCTTCTAAACCCTAAACCCTACACCCTAAACCCTAAACCCTAAACCCTACACCCTAAACCCTAAACCCTAAACCAGGGGAAAGAAAGGAGGTGCAGAAGGAGCCAGTTGACATCTTCTTTGACGTCTCAGGACGCCCTTGGTTCCGGGTGTTTAGGGTTTTGGGTTTTAGGGTTTAGGGTTTGGGTTTTAGGGTTTAGGGTTTAGGATTTAGGGTTTAGGGTTATGGAAGGTTCTTAAAATAATCCCTTCAACCTTCAAATCCCGAGTGAGGGCCCCCAAAACACACTCGTGATCCGTATATATATATATATACATATAAAACCTAAACCGATACATATACATGTATACATATATATATATACTTAAGAGAGCCTTTTAGGGTCTATTTGGACGCTTTATTAAGATGTTTATTAAATTTCCAGTCATTACAAAATTACTTAAATTCACTAAATTGAATAAAGTATTTCCAACCTAATTAATCAATGTATTTAATTTACTTTTGGCCGAAAATAGTTTGAATAAATTCATTAAATTACTTCGGCTGGAATTAGTTTTTGAATCTATTGAATGTATTTCGGGCCCAAAATAAATTAAACAAATTGAATAAGTTAATTCCAGCCGAATTAATCTATTTGATTTGTTTAATCTATTTCGGGCCCTAATTTAATTCGGGCCCAAAAAAACTAAATGAATTAAATAAGTTAACTAGGTTGGAATTGATTTATTTAGTTTGAGTAAATAGAGGGAAATAGACCTGAGACCAGCCTGGAATTTATTTATTTGATTTATTTTGGGCCTAAAAAAATCTTATATAGATTAATTCATTTATTTCCTGTTTGGTCTCAGGTCTATGTTCCTCTATGTATTTAAACTAAATGAATTAAATAAGTTAATTTCCAACCTAATGAATTTGCTTGATTTACTTGATTCATTTTGGGCTGGAAATGAATTCAATACATTAATTAAACTAATTCCTGCCGAACTAATTTATTGAATAAGATAAAGTCATTGAGTTAATTCCTGGTTGGTCTCAGGTCCATTTCCTGTATCTGCTTAAATTAAGTAAATGAAATACATTAAATACATGAATTCCAACCTAATTAATTTATTTGATTCATTTAATTTGTTTTGGGCCGAAAGTAAACTAAATGAATTAGTATTTCGGGCCTATAATAAACTAAATACATTGATTAGATTAATTTCTAGTCGGTCTCAGGCCAATTTTTTCTCTATTTAATCAAATTAAATAAATCAAGTCCAACCTGATCAATTTGATTAATTTAGTGGATTTATTTTGGGCCCAAAATAAAATAAATGAGTTGAATAAAGTAATTCCAGGCGAATTAATTTACTGAATTTATTCAAATTATTTTCGGCCCAAAACAAATTAGATGCATTAATTAAGTTAATTAGGTAGGTATTAATTTAATTGATCTATTTCGTTTTTAATCTAAATAGTTTAAATAGATGAAAGAAAAATAAGTTCAAGCAGGATTCATTCAATTTATACCTTCGGCATAGTTCTTCCAATAAAATTATTCAAAACATGAATCCCACGCCAATAGGTTTGAATTCATTGAATTCGGGAAATTACTAAATTCATCTTAGGCCCTAACTAAATGTCACAAATTAAATGAATGATTATCAATCTTTCTCTCATTATTTTGATAAAGATAGATAAAGTGGCAAAAAAAGAAAATATCTTTCCTATGGATACTATGACAAATTATCCATATTTAGAAATGGGCAAAATACAGATAACAAAATAAGAATACAGAGAAGACATGCAGAAAATGAAAATAAGGATGACATAGCAAAATAGCAAAACGGTGTTCGTAGCCTTTTTTGCGTCCAAAAACATAGCAATGAAAATATCGGTTAATGCATACTTAATACCTTTCATAAGATGCATCAAACATGTAACGGTCTTGTAGTTTTCCCATCTCACGTTGAACGCAATCTCCAGTGTCAGACCCGCTGTAGTTATGATATACTCACGCCGTCTTGTAGGCTTCCCTTGAAGCCTCACGTGCGAATCCCAGTTCAGGACATCGCATCTTCAACACATACCTCGATGGACGTCTCTTGGTCTCTTGGAGGGCTTGCAGATGGAGAAGAAGATGTAGAGAGAGAGAGAGAGGAAGAAAGACAGAGCAAAAGAGAAAGAGATGGATGGACGTGGGCATCTGCAGGCGCTATCTGCGAAGGATTGTAAAGCCCCTTGAAACTCTCAACAAAAAAGAGAGATTCATGTAGGCTCAACGCCTTACGCTCAAGTTGGCATGTCATGATTGACTGTACTAGGAATCAAGACTCGCTCATTCATTCATTATGTTGTGGACATATATATCGCATTGCGTGTCCTTGACGCTGATGAAACTTGGATCTTAAGCTAATGACTGCCACATGACCTGACGCTTTATGCACATGGGCGCTGTGAGGAAAGCTCTCGGACACGAAATTGACATAGCAGCAACACCACCACCACCACCACCACCACCACCACCACCAACAACAACAACAACAACAGCCACAACGATAACGACAACGACAACGACGACGACCACGACGACGACAACGACAACGATCACGACAACAACAACAACAACAACCACCACGACGACGACGACGACGACCACAACAACAACAACAACAACAACAGCGACAACGACAACGACAACGACAACGACAACAATAACGACAACAATAACGACAACCAGGGCAACAGCAGCAAAACTAGCAGCAACAACAACAACAACAGTGCCTCAAATTAAAAGCAAGAAATGGGCATTACACTCTCTTCGTAAGACGTGACTCCTTGCAGACGCGTACTCGGAGGGTCGGCGCCATATATGTGGTGCATATGACACCCTTCGATCCCAGGTATCGAGGTAGCTCCTGTCCTTGCGATACTCGTCCCGCAAAGGTTGTGCTATGTGCAGTGCCTCCAGCATCCGCTCACCCCGTGACTAGACAGCACTATGCATGCATGACGTACTCTGGAATCTTCTCCGGAGATGGAAAGATTGCAGGCACCGCCATCCCACTGGAGTTTATCTGCTATCCCTGACTTCAGCAATAGTGTTTAACTCGTGACATCATGAGATCACTGCGATATCAAATACTTGAGTCCTACTAGGAACAATAGTACAGATCACAGTGGCATCAGTATAGACGCTGGATCTAGCACGACCCTGCACCAAGACCCGCTATCTGCATGACAGCCGTAGCGTCTACATGTAAGCTTTCAGTCAACCCCGTCGCATCGGCATCCTGCTCTCATGCATTGAGACCCCAAAAGCTCTCAAGCTTGCTGCGCTCTTGACCAAACTCTCAGTAAACTGAGTGGCTAGACATGCTACAATTTGATCCATTGCCCCCGGGCAACGACATGTCCCCCGATGTCGCCTACGGAAGATTCTGGTGGCATCAATATGTCGGGAATTTGCTCGTCAGCCGCTAGACTGCACTGCACATTTTCTCATTTGATCATGTCCACTCCCCACACAGTATTTCAGCGCCTTGGAGTGCCGGGAGGTCAACATGTAGACAGCGGTGGAGCTCCTCCGGATCAAGTGCCAGGCACGCGAACCTCGAACGAGAGTTTTGCTTGGGATCATGGCACGTTACTTATCATCCGCGCCCGCAGGACTGCTATGCAAATGGTGCCCGCTGGAGAGAAGTCGCTATGTCGGCGTTAGTACCTAGCCAGGAAGCGTGACATGTCTTGCAGATTAGCAGCGCCTGCGTCTCCACGGCTGAAAGAGTATCTTATCCTGGGACTCGCGCTCTAAATATGTGCTACACACTTGCACGAACTTTTACATTTGAATTTTATTTGGACTGAGGTCTCGTGCCATTTCAGGTGAGACTGCCTGCTCCATCGCCTACCTTTTCATCGTCACAGTCTAACAAGCGCAAACCTAGGCTGCAAGTCGTGCGCAAGGCGCACAGAAAGCCGTTGACATTGACGCCTGGCTTTAAGAAGGGCAGACACTGCAAGGCTCACGTGGAGTCGGTCACCATAGACTACTTGACCGCGGGACCTTTCAAAAGCGGCAAAGGGCCGCGGCAGCTGGGCTTTTACCAGACAGCACAGCATCTTCGGCACAACTACCGGAAACCTGCTCGACCTCCCACTGGGAGGAAACAACTTCTACATGTTCCTCAAGGAAGCTATCCGCGCATTGTGATCCACCCACATTCTATTTCCAGCCGGAGGCGGGTCCATCACAATTACCTTCCATGACAGCGCTGGACATTCGCATGTTTGCTCCAAGGATTCAGGAGAATCCTTTTTGTGCTCGGTGTGACAGGCGCAGTCTCCGAGTACTAGAAGAAGAACCTAGTTCCGAGGAGTCTGAGTATCTAGGCATCGATCCGGACTTTCTCGGCGGTGCTGCTGCGCAAGAAGAATCTGATGTGGACATGGAAAGTGCCTTTTCAGGCCGGCTCCTTTACAAAACAGCGTGTGTCACTTGAGTGGAAATTAAAGATATCAAACGACATCACAAGGTCATATGCAAGAATGTAGGATGCAGAATGCACGTTGTGAAGGTGGCTGGGCGCATCCGCTCCCGCAGATGGTGGGATCGGTGCTACAAGCTACGGGCCCATTGCGGCCAGCCTTCCGAATGACAGCAGATCCTACAACTGCCATGTCAACCATTGTCGAACCCTGTGGGGTGTTGGCCAGCAAGCGCCCGCATGACCGAGATGCCAAGCTGCATTTTGAGTCCAACAGCGACAAATGTTTTTGGGATGGACGCTCGGTGAGCATAAGTGTGGCCTGAATGCAAATAATAAGATCTCTTCACACCCAAGCTTCGTTGCAAGAATTTTGTGTAATGGAAATTAAGGTCACCGGACTCATCCATACGTATGGTGAAGAGTTCGATCTGCGCATCGCAATAGATAAGATAGAGCGTGGTTCGCGCTGGCACCGTGCTGAGTACGTGATGCCTGACTGGGACCCCGAGGTACTTGCGCTGATGCTCGCTGACATCTCCGACCTGCGAGCTGAGACGCTGAAATCTATGCTGAGTGCGCGGAAGCTATCGCCTGATGAGCTATGCGTGCAGTTACAATTGCTGAAAGAAACCTTGTCAAACTGGGATGATGTCATGGCGGAACTCATGTTGCCAGACACGGAGATCAAAAGCATGTGGACGATGGGTTCCTTGAAGGCTTCCACTTCAGGAACTTGGGTGCATGCCATGTTCGAGTAATGCCTTGAAAGTTTCGACGTGTGTCCAGGACCCATGCAGCATGAGTTCCAGATTTTCTTGAAATTCCTCGCCAGGCACGAGTATGCGCAGGTATATGGCGACTGAATGGATGATATACGCGCGTCGAGAGGACCTTGCCGGCTCGATCGACTTAGTTCTCCGAGACCCTGAAGATGGAGGGCTCATCCTAGTCGACTGGAAAAGGAGTGAAAAGCTTCCCCGGAAACACGAAGCGCTCAGTGTACGTATGCGTGCGCCACTTGATCATGTGCCAGACTGCCACGGCTATCATTACCGGTTGCAGTTGAATAATACTTGAAACTTATTATGTTTCGAAAATGTTCTTGGTTTGTGCTCACCCAGCTATGGGTGATGAGTCCTTTGTAGATCAAGTGACCCCCATGAATGCGGAGGTGGAGGAGCTTATGGCCGCTAGAACACATCATGTTCTTGTGCAAGCAGGTCCTGAATCCACCCTGGATCCCCCAGGTACCGTTGATATGAAGCAGGAAGAAGAAGACGGAGAAGATCAGGATATGGGTCCTGCGGATACAGTGCGCCCGATACGTGCTGTGGAAAATCTGAATGATGCAGGCATGTCCCAAGATGTACAGGATGCTCTTAATCAGATTATTGAGGGGTCGGAAGAGGCAGTGCCCGACGCAATCAAGGATCGGCAGAACATGAAGGGCGCCGCCGACAGCGCAGACTCGAGCTCATGTTCACGAAAGCCGATGCCTTGTTAGGGACAGGACTAGAAGGACTGGTCGCATATAGTATGGAGCAAGATGAGCGTGTTCTTCATGTCACAAATCGACAACTCAGAGAGTTACAACAAAGATACCCTGATTGGTCTGACGAGTTGCATAGGTTGACGCGTGTGGCGGCTCATATGTCATGTTCCAGACTCTCAGACAAGCTCATGTTGCCAGATTGTGCGTCCTTGTTGTGGATGATGGAAGGAGAGCACTATTAGAGTTCACCAAGGGTTCTGCTATGTCTACGCTGAAGATGGTACATAGCAGCGGCTGGGTGCACCATGAACTGTGTCAGCAACGCAGACGCATGAAGGCCGTGGGCGTAAGCGCATGGTCGTTACCCCGAGCTCCCAAGATCGAGAGTGCTACAAGCGACAGCTGGAGGGTCTTCCTGTGTAAAAGGAACATACAGTTGCTTGGGCGACTCTGCTGCTGATTGTATAGCACTGTTAATAGATGAAATCCTGTATGTCCCTATATCACCATAAATTGGTATAATAGTAGTATAGTATATTTGAAACGGTGCAGATTTTATCAGTCAACAGTAAAGTTCTAGAGTCTAAATCCTGGAGTTGGCTTACGCGACCGGCAAAGGGATTTAGTTTGCTCATTTTGTGCGTGCGTAACCTTCCACATATCTAAGGATCACGGGCAATCAGCGGAGCACCTGGACAAGGACGGATCTCTGTGTTGGAGTGGGAAGGGTCCTGCATATAGTGATAATAATCGTACATAATAAATACTGACAATAATAATAATAACAATGATAATATTAATAGTAATAAAAAAAATCATAATAATAACAAATAATGTATGATGAGAATAACTATAATGATAACAATAATAGTAATAATAGTAATAATAGTAATAATAGTAAATACCTAACAATGATAATGGTAATAGCAATAATAATAGTAATAGTAATAATGAGAATAGTAGCAATAGTAATGATAATAACAATAGTAGTAAGAATCGTAGCAGTAATAAGAAGAACAATTGCTGGAGTATTGTTAAATAGTATTTTATATTAATTTCATGTAGCATTAAGAGGTGATTGGCCAAATAGACCTTAAAGGTCTCGGCCACATATACATATATATATATATGTATATCGCTAGGGCCCTAGGGGTCCCAAAGAGCCCCCCCATTTCGGGAAGCTCCCACGCAGCTATATTCTCGATCGAAGCTTAAGCTGCCGAATCCCGCACATAGACCCCTAGACCCTCAAACCGAAACCCTAAACCCTGAACCCTAAAACCCTGAACCCTAAACCCTGGACCCTAGACCCTAAGCCCTAGACCCTAAACTATAGCCATAGCTCTGCTTCGGTAATTTTAATTGACCTGAAATTTAAGCAGCCGCGGCCCCAGACATTTTCAGCCGTGCTTGGGGTTTGTATGGTTTTGTGCGAGGGTGTGGAGTTTTTAGTCCAAAAACCTGACCTCTTTAGACCAAAGCCTTAAACCAGATCATGAGAAGGAATTCAAGATAAGCTTGCACGGTCTGGATTCAGGGCATTGGGTCTCAGGTTTAGAGCACGGAGTTTAGGGGTCAGGGTAGAACACGGACGAGTTTGTCACAGCTGCCTACACTTCCGATGCAGGCACCATCCCTAAAGCCGAAACCCCAAACCCCAAAACCTTACGGTATAGGGCTTATAGTCCGCCCTAAGTAGATAGAACATGGCTTGGGTATAGTAGAATAAGATCCCTGTATATCCCCATATTCTATCTACTTAAAGGGGAGTTTAGGGTTTATAGAGCTTTTCATAGCCTTGGGCATGCTGTTCTTCAACGTTTATTGAGTGTTAAAATCAAGGGCCCCTAGTATCGGCCCTTAACCCTATGATCTTTGTATATTCATTATATACCCTGTATGTTCCCATAAGGGTCCCTAGAATCTCCCTGCATGGGCTAAGAACCCATATTATTAAGGTCTCATACTTCTATCCAATACGGTTTGGGGATTTGGCTTTAGGATTCACCTGAACCCTACACCCTAAACTTTGATTTTTGCTGCGAAAGCTTCGTGCTGCCTCGTTCTAGAGGTCCGCGTCGTCATCTCAGGAACTCTTTCTTCATCTTGATTGTAGTATAACCCTAGTGGTTTAAGGTTTTAGGGTTTAGGGCTTAGAGTTCAGGGTTTAGGGTCTAATTGTAACCCTGAACCCCCTAAACCTTAAACCTATTGCTAAAAAGGATTACAGATCCTAGGGAAATCGTGACACAATTGCACAAGCACAAGGAATGTACTCTGTCCATGGGGGTTGATCTCCAAAGGTCTAGGGCTTGGAGTTGAGTATGTTAATGACATTATCTTGGGCTCTCCTGTTGGTCTATAGAGGATTATATGGGGAAAGCAATCTTCCAACACCTTGAGCCCTAAACCATAAACCCCACTTTGGGAACTAGAAAGGTTTGATCAACTACCACCTATTCCACGCACCTTACACAAGTGGGCTCAGCTGCGAGAAGCGTCAGCAGGGGTCGGGAGGAGGCTGCTGGCCCCACTGGGTTAGATATAGCAAAGATAGCATAATGGAAAATCAAGTGGACAATATTGAAAATGAAATGGCCGCCGGATACTTCGAAACATCAGCCAGCTTATGCTTTCCCTAAATTCAAGACAAGACCCCAAACCCCTACACCTTGAGCCCTAAACCCTACCAATCATCAGTCCCCTCCACCAGCATGGATGCCGCACCCGGTTGGCAAGTCGTGCTTCTCAAGAAGCGTGGCCGGTAGAAGGCAAGTAGAAGCACAATTCAGCAGAAGCATGCATACTGTGGGGCGCCAGTTTGCGCCCTCGTCAGCCTTTCTACAGCCTAGTTCCTACCCGCAGAGCTCAAACCCCAGCCCCCCAAACCTTCCACCTGATACATTGACGCCCCCTCACCTGCGGTGCAATCCGCTTCGGGCTGAGCCCATCATCGTATTTTTGCCGCCATGAGTCTGAAGCCCAGCTCAGGGCCAATTCATTAGTGCCGATGCGTCCCCAGACCCCTAAAGGATCCAAAAGATGGAGCCTCCCAAGAATCCCCTGGTACTGGTTTCCCCCAGGCAGTAATGAGGTCGTTCTTTTGGGGCTCCATTTGTTGGATCCTTAGTTGGGTCTGGGTCCTGCAGAGTACATTATCCCAAGAATCTCTAGAGCCCCCCCCCCGCAACATTGAGGATTCATGTAGCTAGGTCGCCAAAGTACCGCAATGATTTGTCATTGAATGTGAGCGCCCCAAGATGGGTTTAGGGTTCAGGGGTTTAGGGGCTCGGACGTTCGGGTAGTGTACTGGTTAATATGGCATGAGCCATGAGGGTGTTCATGTGAATGGTGGCGATCATGATCGCCGCGGTGGTCTCACCCCCGGGTTTGCATCATGCTTCTGCGGTTTAGGGTTTAGGGGTTTAGGGTTTAGGGTCTGTATAAACCAACGCGAGAAACAAAGACACGTGAAGAGCGCACTCCCATCGGTTCGTAAGTTCAAACCGCAATTGCCATTGATAAGACCTAATTCCTACAAAGCCCTCAACTCACCAATTCTCCACGAATGCCGAGTGTTTGCTTACACGATAAACCCTGCACTAACTTAACACCCCACCCCCTAGACCCTTAACGCCCCAAACTCGAACCCCAACTCATGAAACACAAAGCCCCTGAACTCCTACAGCCCGAAACTAGAAACCATTACCAGGTTGGTAGTTTATAGGGGGGGCAAACCCCGAGGTAACCCTACTCTGAACCTAAACCCTTAAACCACGCCCAGAAGTCATGGAAGTCCTTGTGGGAGTACGACAGCAACTACCCGCCTGCAAGCTGCCCACCAGTAGATGGCTTCAAGTCAGTACACCTTAAACCTGAAGCCTAACTCTAAACATTAAACCCTAAAACCAAGACATTAAGCCCTTATCCCTAAACCTTGAACCCTAAACTCTAAACCTTCAACCCTAAACTCTACATCTCAAATCCGGGACCCTTACTCCTCACTCAGCCCAGGTGGACATCATGCCGTGCCAAGCACCAAGACGATCACCACTCGCATGGCGGCCTCAGGCCGCAACATCCCTCCCAAGGCGGGGGCTCTTTCTGTTCTGGGTTTCCCAGTTTAGGGTTTGGGGTTTGGGATTCAGGCTTTATGGTTTAGGGTTTGGGGTGTAGGGTTTCCTTTTTTGGGGGGGATCCTAGGTTCCTTCAAAATCTTGGTGACGCAAAAACAGGAGGCCGTTCTACTTGATTAGTTCTTAGGTATTACATGGAGCGTTCATGTGTACGAGCAACCAAGGCGCTCTAGGAGTTGGGGTGAAAGATGTAGGTTTTACTGGGTTGCTGTTAAGGAACTTAAATTAAGTTACTATATTGGGGAAACCCAATTATTTACTATATATACCCATTATGGTAACTTAATTTAAGTTCCTTAACAGCAACCCAGTTTAGGGCTGAGGGTTGTAGGATTGTGGTTTCAAGGCTTCATGGATCGGCCAGGATGAAGGGTATGCTAAAGGGGAGGCTTAGCGATGCAGGGCCTGGGCTTGAGGGCTCTAGGGCTGGGAGTCGAAGAGGTAATGTAAACCCATGATTCATAAACCCCTATTATAACCAGTACTGAGGGAGGGGGTACTAACCAGGGGTCTACATCAATTATCAACGCAATCGCGCGCCCGCCTCGGCTGGCAGGGCGCGGAGCACACGAATAGGTCATGGCATGTAGTTGACGCGTGGGGTTTAGAGTGGAGGGAGTAACGGAGGCAAGCCTCACTTCAGACGTGTTTGTGGCATGCCTGTTCCAGCATTCATGGAGGGGGTTGGCTGGGCTTAGTCCATCAGCCTATAGTGAGGGAGTTCGCAAGCTTTGAGAGCCGTAGAATTGGCCTCAAGGAGCAGGGCTGCGTTCACTGCGTTCCAGGGTCGGAAGCTGTAAGTCCCCAAGTGCAATCCGCTACTCCCCGCATCCTGAATTTTTCCTGAGCAGAGAAGGACAAAATCACACCTGCGGGCAGGGATATTTCGACCTGGCAGCTTACCTCCTATCTTGACTTTATCAGATGAGGAGAACGGCCCGATCAAGACAGCTGCGTCTACCAGCCATGCTTCTGCGTTAGTTCCGAGACCGAGACCCAAGCAAACGTCGCGTTCATTTGACAAAAGAATCTGAAGACCTGGCAATAAGCCTAAACCACCTGGCAATAAAATCCTAGACATCCTCTGTTTGTTAGCTAGGTACCCCAGTAGTACCCTTTTACTCTTTTCATTTTAGGGTCTCCTTATTAAAGCTGAACATAAGGAACAAGGGTGCCCTGATTATTATGGGGTTACTGGGGAACCTAGTTAGGGTCTAGGGTTTACGGTATGGAGTCAGGAGGCCCGTTGCAAACATCCTGAACGCTATCCGCTATCCTCCACCCAAGTATAGTGTGCTGTTTCCAAGACCCCACTCCCCCCCCAAAAAAAAACAATCTACAAAAAAAGAGCATATAGTACAGTATGAGCACATGACTGTTATGAGGTCATGGGGGAGGGGCTGGAGTTACCAAGATCCTCCTGGCAAACCCCAAAGTGACATCCAGATTCAAGTTTAAATCCCAAAACCCGAACAATTTAATCCTAAACCCTGAGTCCAAACCCTAAGACCCTGCGCCGAAAAATGAACCTCAAACCTTAGAATCCCAAACCGTCACCCTAAACTGTGTCACCAGAGGCGCGACTGGGATACAGGATGTAAGAATGGCCCCAGACATGAGAGGTTCACAAACCTAATCATGCCTTGATGCTGGAAATCCTGCATGAACATCGTATACTATCGTACCATGTTTCCCGAGATAAAAGGTGCTTAGGTCCACGCAGGATCCTTAGCATCCACTGTATCTACACCCCAAGCCCCACAACCCCAAAGTCTAAACCCACCTGATCCTCAAGAGTTACCTAAACTCTAAATCCTGAACTTGTGATAACTTGCTGCTGTCGCACTTCTCGTGACCATGATTCCCGGCGGATCCTAATACAGTAATACTAACCACCCTCCCTCCTAACGATAAGTGACCCCCATATTATCAACACCTATATATATATATGCGTATACACGCACCAATGCAGGGGCCTAGATAACCACAAACATTATCGTCCTAGGTTCCCTGTTTACTGGTGGAAACGGGTACCTCAAACAAAATTCAAATTCATGTTGGTAATTCTTTGTTCCTTTATATGACATAATCATACAGAATCCCCATGAACCCTGAATACACATCCCCTGTGTCCATTTGATTTTCCTAATCCTTCTCCATCTGATTTTCTATCACTGGTAAGTAGTTAAGCTGCTGTACTACCTACATGCTGAGCCCTGAACTCAACTAACTGGTGGTTATGGGGGCGTGAGGAGAACATATCGTGTGCATTTGTATGTATATACATATATGTGACATGTATTATTCGATGCAAATAATATGGCATATATCGGGATTTTTGTCGAGATACTGATATGGATCCAGACCCTTCATTTTTTTGCGTTTCCTATACCCCTGGGAAAGGTTCTTCAACATCAACATGGCTGTGAAAGGTTCTTGAACGTCAACACGCAGTAGGGGTGCTGAGTGCAATGGTGTATGTACAGTAGCGTACGGACCCAGAACCCTAAAGCTTCAATCCTACATCGCATCCCCGAAACCCAAACCCCTGAACCTCAAGCGCGCATCAGGGGAACACCAACAACGTTGCAACCATGCTGGCCGCGGCCAAGAAAAACAAACCCGTCTCGCGTGCTTGGTGCTCAGAAGTGTGAGGCAGGGGCTTGGGTTCAGAGCGTGCAAAGCTTCAGATTCACCGTTTGGTTCAAGGGGGTTGGGGCTTGAGGCGCGGGGTTTGAGTTCATAAGTTGATATCGAAACTCCTGCAAGGGTTCTTTGGGTACTGAGGGGCATGCAGGAGAGCAGCATTCACCGTAGGGTGCGGGAGTTGTGGCAGCTTTGCCTAAGCCCTGAAGCCTAAACCTTCAAGCATGGACACAGCCCGGCGGCTGCCATGTAAGGTTCACCGAAGGCTCGTATAAGAGTGCTGGGGCTAGATAACGCGCGCGCGGCTTGGTGTTAGGGTCTATAGCCAGAATACTCAATATCGCTTGATTAGGAAATGCACCGTACATCATATTATGGATCCTCATGCAATTTAGGGTAAAATCCCTAATTAAGGGATACTGGGCTTTCTGGGTATGTAGGCCTCCCTGATGGGTACCCAGCTGATCTCTACCCACCTGCAGCCTACCCAAAACCTGAGCCGTTTAGGGTTTAGGGTTCCCTGAATCCTTAACCCTAAATCCTAAGCCCCAAACACTGAACCCCACCGCCCCTCTCAGCCGCGGCTGCAGGGATTGGGACTGCAGGTTTGAGCTTCAAGGCCTTTGGAGGGGTGGAGGGTTTAGGGTTCAACACTTCCAATTTGCCCCAAACCCTAAACCCTACAAGAACCTCGCCAAGACGAGTTCTACGGTTGTTCATGTGGTAGTTACCATGAACAGGCGGCCCTAATATATTCCAACATCGGGCCCCTAATTTTGTAGGCGCTTTTGTGGCCATGATAAGGTTATTCGGATGTTTGCGTTTACGCTGTATTGAGTAAAGCAGGATGTCAGAATATGTCTGAAATTAAGGCTCCCCAAGCCAAGCCCAAAGTCTTAAGCCCTACACCCTAAGTCCTGAAGGTCCTAGCCAATAAGCCCTACACCCTGAACCCTAGATCTTGCACCTCTACTCGGGAAGTAGGGATCCGAAGATCTGAGGCACACCCACATGAGCAACTCAGATGCCAGTGAAAGATCCGATTAGAAGCATACAAGAGGAACTGGAACCAGCGGCCATGCCGGAGACGGCCAGGAAGAGCAGAGGCAGAGACCGCATTTGGCGTCGCTTCTTTGCACGTTCTTCGCATGCCGCTTCTCTGCTGCCTGAAACTGATGACGCCAGTGAGCCTGAAGCTGAATGTGTGGGCGCTCCTTGAGCCTGGGTCAGAGGGCGTTGCAGCCCCTAATATGGGCCCTTAGGTTTTTTAGGGGGATTCTAGGTGCCCTTACGGGTACATATAGGATATAGAACATTCATATAAGGATCCTGGGGTTAAGGGCCCATACTAGGGCCCGTGGTTTTAACTTTAGATAGAACCTTCCGATAATCCTCTACTTTTGAGTTTCCTCAATGTAGTAATGGAGGCATTCTTGGGGGGAGGGTCCATTTTTTGTCATCCTTCAGGGGGTGTGGCGAAATCGTAGCTTCAGAAACCGAACTTATACTCGGAACCCGAGGAAACCCACATAGGAGAGATGGGAGATGGTAGAACTTCAGTTTCTTTACAGCGGGACTCTTGCTTTGAAAAGCATACCCGCATACCCGTACCATGGGAAGTAGCAATCTAGTTAAGAATGTTCATAACTGGGGTTATATTATAATATGGATTATAGGGTAGGGTTTAGGGTTCCCTCAACGCGTGGGGTTCTCCGACAGCCCAGGTCTCATCAATTGGCTCGGCTTGGAAGTTTGGGGGGGTGAGGGCGGGGGGGGGGCGGTGGGGGATAATTATTGTCCCTTCAGCTGCAGCCGCCATAACCTGTAAAACGCGTTATTTCGGGAACCCTCGTGCAAAGACATCGCATTCATGTTCGAGAGCGTCCGATTACCAAAGCATCCGTGCCCAAACCATAATGATGTTCATGTTCGAGAGTATCCCATTACCAAAACATCCATGCCCAGACTAGAGTAACGTTCATGTTCGAGAGCATCCCATGACCAGACCATCCATGCCCAAACCAAAATAACGTTCGTATTGCACGTGCATCCAAATGCCAAAGACACTGCGCCCAGTGGGACTACGTCTATGTCCTTTCCTGGAGTCCTCATGCACGAACACCGCGCGTAGTGGGACAAAATGCACGTCATATACAGCTTCTGATCGCGTGAACAAAGACAAAATCTGCTTTTCCCGAGGAACCCTAGGCGTTGCGCGTTAAGCTGCAAGTGAGGGTCGGCTGCGCCCCCACCAACCCCCCCGCTTTGTTTTTGAACCAAATGCAAGACGTGGCCTTGGCCAGACAGGGTTAATCAAAAATCCAGTCAGAACCGTTCTGATCATCTTGAATGCTCTGCAAGTCCTAATACGCTAAAGTTGTTTGCGGTTGGCTATTGATATTCTTTATGTTCAATTGTGTTAATCATGTCATTTTATATCACCCGTTGTGCTATTAGTTAGTCATAATAACTCTTAATGCTAGTACTACTATTAGTAGTACTGTTCCCGAAAAAGATCATTGCTATTGTTCTTCCAAATAGATCCACACTCTCATTTGGGTGGACCCCTGACCCAGTAAAAATGACTATTATGGATGAAAAGGATTATATTAGGGTCCTAGTATATTTCTACTATATCACTATTACAGGGCGGGGGGTCCTCCTAAACTCTCATCATCATTGCAGCCCGTAGGACAAGTACAGAAAATACAAGGGTTTAGGGTTTGCAAAGGTAGGTTTGAAAATCTTCTGTAACTGTTACTACCTTTATAACCCTGTATAATCCTCATAAAGCCATAAAAGGTTGATGTTTATAAGGCCCCCAAACCTACCCTAGTTTAGGGTTTCCTTAAACCCCAAACTCTTAGAACAGATTTCCTGATCATGATGATGTTGCTCATGATCCTCTTGAGTTGTTTCTTAATTCACAACGAGCACCGGTACCCTGACTACCCCATAAGCTACCCCCCAGGTTCCCCTTGAACTAGGGTTGCTGAAAGATGATTCGGGCTGATTAAAGCCAAGTAAGGGGGACATTGAAGGCATTTTCCTATGATTTGAGTTCTTCGGTAAAACTCTAGACCCTGAACCTGCAGCTCCAAACTCTAGGTCCTTGAAGTGCAGTCTCTTTAAGAATTATTTGTGTTTTTCTCATAATAGGCCGTAGGGCATGATTAAGAATCATATTCTTATTATAGGTCGAAGGGCATTACGAAAACACGCAGGCACGAAACTGCGCTACAGCCTTCAGACTGGAGCCACAACCCTGCAAACCGATCTCCTCTGCCTATCAAGGAATGAAGGCCTGTGTATCCTTATTAATATTCTTGAGTAAGCCTAGTTTCCTAATTCCATTTTGTTTTCAGTGTTGGGATGGTATCCCTAAACCATAAACTCTAAATTCCTCAACCCTGGACCCCTTAACCCTAAGCTCGAAACTCCTTAAGCCCTGCGGCTGCAGTAAGGTCGCGAATGCAAGGGAGCTTCGCGCCAAGTTTACCGAGCTCCAGGACCTTTTAACAGGGTTGGTGGTTTTTTTGGGAATATTTTAGGGTTATTTTGTGATTATTTTAGGGTTATTTTGTGATTATTTTAAGGTTATTTTGTGATTATTTTAGGGTTATTTTGTGATTATTTTGGGGTAATATTGGGGCATGATTGTTTTAAGTGCTATTTTGTGAATAACTGGGGTAATATTAGGGTTATCTTGAGGTTATATTGGGGAGCAGAATCAGAGTCAAATGGGGGCTCAAGGTGTAGGGTTTCGGGCTTGAAGTCGTAGGCTTTGGGGCGTGGGGTGTCCTTTTTACAGGCTTAAAGTTGGTTTTAAGGCTTAAAGTGTCTGGCCTCTGGCTACACGTCTGGGGCTCCGGGCAGGAGATAAGGCTAGTGTGTACGGTGTAGTGGTTTAAGGTTTCGGGGCTTAGGCCGTACACGAGGATTTGGGCATAGCATTGGTCCCTCTATTACCTGCCTCCTTTACCACCCTAGGGCTAATTGATTTTAATTAAGGAGCACCTGAGAGGGCAGCACAGGAAATTGGAAAAAGGAAAAGAAACCCATAAGCACAGGGTTGTAAGCTGCCATCTCGGTATTTGTAATGGTCCTTCTGTTGCTGCAGATGCAAAACGCGACATTTGATCGTATAAAATGACATTAGCTTCCTCGCGCACAGCAATGGCACCCTTTAAATTGCTGGGAATTAGTTAAATGGGCAGCAATTATGGCTATAAGGCCGTGCAGGAGACGCGGTATCCACCATAGGGTGCGGGGCTAACGTCAGGTTTGGGGGGGGGGGTATCTGAATCTGACAGCAAACCCCAAACCCTCAACCTTGTGTCTCATACTTACACAGGAATCCGCAATCTTGCCTACCCTGAAGTTCTTAGGACCTAGCGCCCAAAGCCCAAACATCCCCCACTAGGAGCTTTAGTAACTACTGAAAACCGGTCTTACAGCCCTGCTTATGGTTAGGGTAACCCTTATAAGGCCAGCTGATGGTAGAATATGTAGGGTAGCAAGCCACGCAAGAAGTAATTGCTAAGTCACATGAACCTGCAACGAGGATATTATGTAAGTATGAATGTGTCAGCAGGGAGGATAGGCACCTAGACCCTAAAGCATAAGCCCTAAAACCCTGAACCTTACACCCTGCATCGGAAGGATTGTCATGCATTCTAAACTCCCTAGAGGGGGTTGTACATGTGATTATAGCTAGACCCTAAACCTTAAACCCTAAACCCCAAACCCCTAAACCCCTAAACCCTAAACCCTCAACCCTAAACCCTAAATCCATAAACCCCTAAATCCTAAATCCATAAACCCTTAAACCCAGACTATGACTCATCTGAGCTCCATTGATTTCAACTCTTTGACGCGCCTTTCTCAGACCGAGGGCTTCCTAAAACGCCAAGCACTCTGTTATAAAAAGGGCTTAGGGATTAGGGTTTAGGGCTTAGGGCTTAGGGATTAGGGTTTAAGGATTCGGGTTTGGGTTTAGGGATTAGGGTGCAGAGGGGGATTTTGGTAAGCCCAGCCCCCTCAAATTTGGACCCTATGACTACCATATGATGGCTATGGGGTCCTAATTTGGGGGGGTTGGAGTTACCAAAATCCTTTTATTCCTCCGGGCCTTACATCCCAACCGGCACCCAATCCTGGACCCTGAGTTCCATCTCAAAGCGCGTTGAACCTGTGCTGGGGGGGTCAGCGTAACCCAAACAGAATCGAATTTATCACGTCATTATCACCTGAGCTGTGAGTGCAGGTTAGGGTTTGGGGTTTAAGGTTTAGGGTGTATAAGGTTTAGGCGCAGGGTTAAGGATTTAGGGTCGAACTACTACTGCCCTAAACCTTTAACTGGGCCAGGAGTCGCCGGATGGTGCAGATCTTGACCCGCTGACCATCCCCAAATGCGTGGAGCCTCCTGGCAAAAAACCTGTTGACTTAATGGGGGAGTAGTAGGGAATAAAGGAATATGTAGGATGTTGGGCTTAGGGTTATAGTACCCCTTAAGTCGATAGAATGTGGCTTTGGGTATATCATAATAAGATCCCCATACACCCCATATTCTATCTACTTAAGGGAGACTATAACCCTAAACCCTAACCCCTAAACCCCTAAACCCTATATAATCCCCTATATACCCCATATCTATAAGGAAACAGAGTGCGGCTGCGGGTTGGATGGTTGGGGTTGAGGGTTTAGGATCTGGGGTTTGGGGTTAAAGGGTTTAGGGCCCTAAACCCTAAACCCTAAACCCTAGAGTTTAGGGGGTTTAGGGTTTGGGGTTTAGGGGGTTTTAGGGTTGGCAGGGTGCAAGTTTCGGAACGGTCCAAGATGCCAACTTCAGGGTCAGGGCTTCCGTTGGGGTTTGGCCAGTCTATAGTTCCCCCTTAAGTAGATAGAATATGGGGTTTAGGGTTTAGGATTTAGGGTTTAGAGTTATAGTCCCTGGTATATGGGGATCTTATCATATTATACCGAAAGCCATATTCTATCTACTTAAGGGGGGACTGCAATTGTTCAAGCCTTTGTCCAAGGCTTAGGGTTCAGGGGTTTAGGGCTCAGAACCTTGAAAATTCTCAACGCAACCCTTGTAGGGTTTAGGGTTTAGGGTTTAACCCCCCCGGATGTAGTTCCACTTTAGATTTTTGGCCATGTCACGCTGACTAGGATTTCGCAGAGGACATGTACTGTACTATAGTTGTTAAGGTTTAGGGCCAGTTTTGGGTCAAGGGTTTAGTGACTCCTGAGAAATGACCAACGTTATCTCCTCATAGTCCTTCGTATAGCTGCGCAGTATGTCTCAAAAACCCTATTCTTAGCTTTTAGGCCCAAACACACACCCCCCAGATTATGCTATATATATATATATAAGTCCAGCTTCCATTTCATGTTCAACTGCCTGTTTCACATGATGCACCGCTATTCTGAAATCCCGAACGCCTAAACCCTAAACACTAAAACTCAACCCATCAGTCCTATGCCTCAAGCGCTGAGCCCCTGAATACATAGATAAATAACTGTATATATATATATGTGTGTATCTATATAGTCCCCCTTAAGTAGATCGAATATAGGGTATATGGGGATCTTATCATAATATACCCCAAAGCCTAAGCCCGTCTTGGAGGGTCAGCGGATCGCAGCAAGTAGGTGCAGAATGGGGATGGTTAGGATTACTGTATGGGTTATAGGGCTTACTTGGAGGCCCATCGGACTTAGTAACTACTTATAACTGGGCTTATAACCCTACTTGTAATCCCCCTAAATGGGCTCATAGGGCTTACCCCAATTACAAGTAAGTTAATATATTCCTTATTATGGGGACCCCCCAAATAGTATTCCTAATTTGGGGAAAGTCTCATCTAGGACCCCTGTTTTTGATCCCTTGGCCTGCTCCTGACACTGGAGTACTTGACCAATGACGAGTTGCAAAGACACGAGTTGGCTTGTCACACTACGCAGCTTTTCCCGTAAGCCTGCTTGAATGTTACGGGATTCCACGCAGGCTTGCTTGAGTACCTTGAAGCATTCAGCCTTGAAACTGGGCATCGGCGGCCACCCGACATGGACAACCTAAGCCCGACAGTTCATGCTGGCAGGCTCAACGTCCTGGGTGCAACCGCCCTAAGCCTGAAGCCTGCAACCTGTTCGCTGCAGCTTAGGCTCGGGCAGCTGCGCTTGCTTGCCGCCGAGTGTGAAGGGTTAGAGCCCATGATCATGCAAGTGCTAAGGGCTAGAGGTGTGAGGCTTAGGGGATTGAGATTCAATGGGGTTGCGGGAGAAGAGTGCCCGCTAGCAGTCCAGGCAACGCAAGACCATTCTACAAGTAGGTTTATAATCCCAGTTATATAATATGTAGTCACTAACTCCCATGGGCCTCCAAGTACTAGCCAACTCAATCCCCTGGCGCCTCCGGTTTAGGGCTTAGGGCCCTAAGTGTTGTACCCTCAACCCTATGCCCTATACCCCTAATGCCTACACCCTAAACCCTGAACCCTAACCCTCAAGCAAAGATAAATAGAAATTGTATAGGGCAAAAGCAAAATAAAAACTCTGTCACAACCCGGTCAAAACTCCCGACCTCAACCCTATACAATATGTACTAACCCTAAACCACGCCTAAACCCTAAATCCTAAACCCTAAATCCCTTAACCCTAAATCCCTTAACCCCAAATCCCTTAACCCCAAATCCCT
>CAJNIZ010046415.1:59242-73019 GCA_905231905.1 Symbiodinium pilosum | reverse complement strand
AACCCTAAATCCCTAAACCCTGATCCCTAAGCTTAGGTGCAGCCATTGCGGCTGGCCTGTTTATCCACGTGAGAGCAAGGTTGGGGACCTACGGGCTTTCAACATAAGTCATTGGGGCTTA
Organism: Symbiodinium pilosum; assembly: GCA_905231905.1. Classification (NCBI taxonomy): domain Eukaryota; class Dinophyceae; order Suessiales; family Symbiodiniaceae; genus Symbiodinium; species Symbiodinium pilosum. The sequence continues at coordinate 72,898 of CAJNIZ010046415.1, read as the reverse complement.
GGGTTTAAGGGTTTAAGGTGTAGGGTTTAAGGGTTTAGGGTTTTAGGGATTAAGGGTTTAGGGTGGAGGGTTTAAGGGTTTAGGGTGTAGGGTCTAAGGGTTTAGGGTTTTAGGGTTTAAGGGTTTAAGTTTTTAGGGTTTTAGGGATTAAGGTTTGGGGTTTGGGGTCTAGGGCTTTAGGGTTTAGGGTCTAGGGTTTTCGGGGTTTAGGGTTTAGAGTTTTAGGGTTTAGGGTTCTAGGATGTGTCAGACGAGGGCGCGCGCTCGGGCGTGAAGGTTTGGGATGTAAGGTTTAAGGATTAGGGTTTGGGGACTTCGGATTTGGGGTGTTGGGTTTAGGATCTTGGGCTTAGGCATGTCCAGATTTTTTTGGTTTTGGACTGGCTTATCAAAAGCACCAAACACTGCGAGAATCAATCGAGATCCTTTGTGCAGGGCTTGGGGCAAACACATGTTCCGTTTGGCGTTTAGAGGTTGAGGGGTTAGGGTTTGGGGTTTAGGGTTCTTATTATCTGGCTTTTGCGTGCCCCCAACCCAGTAGCAGTCTAAACGAAGGGGAATCTTAAGGGCTATACACAACTATATTATAAGTTTTATCCACCTGTTACTAGGGACCCTAAACCCTAAACCCTAAACCCTTAAACCCTAAACCCTAAACCCCAGGTACCCAACTTTTATTATACAGGTCCCAGTTGTTGGGATTTCCGTTTTAGGGTGCTGGGCTTTGGGTTTTGGCTTGCCCCAAACCCTACACCCTAAACACAGAGCCCTATGTTCCGGGGCTTATGGCTTCCAAGGATTGTGAAGGATTTTGCTACGGTTTCATGGAATTCCGTCTTTGAGGTAGCCAGAGTTCATGCTCCTGGTAGCTCTCATAGCATCAGGGGGTCCTATAGTACACCCCCCTCAATTACTCCGCCTCCCGCAAGTAAGGCCTAACTAAGCCCCAAGAGGCTCTAATCATGCCTCCTTTGGGATCTATTTTGAGGGAGGAGTGAGGGGGCATGTAGTATCAGATCCCAGACTAGTAGATGGCAGGGATGCTGGGTTTGGGCTTGAAGGTTGAGGGCTTGGGGCGCGCTTCAGACCTACAAGATACCACCAGCGTAACCAACAAGAAACTTAAATAGTCACGCTTTTGAAAGGCTTTTGCTTCTGCCAGTCATGCGTCTGGGCAGGGGTGTCAAGAGAACTTGAGTCCTCTGTTCCTTCTTTGAGAATTAGTTACATGGTTCTGCGAATGTCTACAGCAACAATCCTTTTAGCTTATACAATAGCAAGCGTCTCCGCCACCCATGGTCAGAAAAGTTCCCTACTTGCAGGTTCCCCGGTTGTAAGTACTTACGAAGTCCCAAAAACCTGGCTGAGAGCGCAAATCTCCCACACCTAAGCGCTGAGCACTTATCTCAAACCTTGGGTCCTGCCCCCACCGTATATTATAGCTACATATAGCCCTTTATATTGTCTAGGGTTTAGGGTTGAGGGTTTAGGGTTTAGGGTTCCCCTATTACAGGCTGTTACTGGGTGGCGCCAGGCCCCAACCTAAACCCTAAGCCCTTCACTGACAAGGTTGCGACAAAAAAGACCTTCGCCAGAGTTCTTCCCTCAGCAGAGTGCTCCGGTGGTGCTGATCACACTGATCTCTCCCCTCCACTAATACCCTAAAGCCTATAGTCCCCCTTAAGTAGATGGAATCTGGCTTTGGGTATATCATATTAAGATCCCAATATCATACCCCATATTCTATCTACTTAAGGGGGGCTGTGAACCCTAAACCTGGCACCCCCACCCCCCTAGCAGGATATGTTTCCGCAGTATCTGTACAAATCGGATCATGGCGAGTGTGCTAGCGAGAGCTCTGCGTTCTTCCTCTGTGTTCCATGTATGGCTATAGTGTTCTGTACCCCACAAAACCTTCTGGTGCATTAAAATCCTGTATCAGTTGCAACACAAGCCCCGGCACTTCGATGCCATGAATACATTCGCATGAGCCGTAAAGCTCTAGGGCCTTTGGGGTTCAGGTCAGCAAACATTTTAGGGTTATAGTCCCCCTTAAGTAGATATGTGGGGTATATGGGGATCTTATAAAGACATACCCAAGCCGTATTCTATCTACTTAAGGGGGACTGTAAGACATTACACCTTGAAGAAGAAGCCCGGAGCATGTCCCCTGTTTCCGAAAGTCTCAACTCAAAAAGCGCTGATAGCAGTTTCCCTATTTTGGAGTGACTTCGGAGCTTAGAACGGGCTATACTACATTATCCTTAACCCTAAATCCTCAATCCTAAACCTTGTTCCGACAACCCACTCTGCGCCTTGTGCCAAGTTTTCAGTTGGCTAAAAGCTTGCTGGGCGCCTACCTTCAATGGACTGATGAGGCAGTGCGAGCGCCAGAATCCCTTTCAAAGATCCTGGCCAGGCATGCGAGAAGTGGAGGCTCTGCAGGGGAGATTGAAAAGGAGCAACGTAGCCTTCTTCTGGGTGCTAAAAAGACGTCCGTTGATCGACCCAAAGCCCTTTCCGCCACACTTTTTCGTGGCATACCACGGCGGCTGGAGGCATTCTGTCCAACGTCCATCCAATATACATTCGGGGTGGGGGATTCAGGGGTCTAGGGTTTAGAGTTTAGGGTTTAGGGGGTTTGAGGTTTCTTCTTGCGTTCCTCGCTGCAAGGCCAACTTGGTTTAGGGTTTAGGGTTTAGGTTCGAAACGCCTCAGTTATAACCAGGTAATATCCTATAGTCCCTTCAGGTATTATTATATAGATCACTCGAGTGTTGCTTACTTAATATATCTACCTTAAAAGGACTTCATCGGGGAATCCCAAACAGGGAACCCCAAGAACATAGTATATTTGAATAGGAATATCCTACCAGGGTGATCATTGTCCTACTGTGTTCTTGAGGTTCCCTGTTTGGGAATTCCAAGAATGCAGTAGATTGAATTAAGAATATCTTTACCGGGGTTCTTATTCTCCTGTTGTATTTTCTCACTATATATGAGAATTTTCCTACCAGGGTGCTCCTACTATATTGTTGGGGATCCCTGTTTGGGGTGCCCTAAACCCAAAACCCTAAACCGCGTCTGTTATACCTAGCCTCCCAGCTGACGAACATGGAGTTCCCATGCAGCAAAGGTAGCAGTGCAGCGCTTCTAGCTCAAGGGTTTGGGGTTTAAGGGCTTAGGGTCCAGAAGTTTAGCGTCGAGGGTTTAGGGCCAAGGGTGGCCAAAATGCCAACGACATCCGTTCTGGGGCTTTTCAGCAGCCTTGTAGCTTCACACGTGCAACTAAGCAAGTTTGACCGCAGAGGAACACGTTCATGGCCACCCGCGTTCAGCGGAAGCTTATTTGGCCCCGGCAATATATGAGCCTCGACAAATTGAGGGCCTTCCTGATGATTATTAGGGGACTCTTAGGGCTCATTCATATATACCCATTATGGTAACTTGATCTAAGTTCCCTAACAGCAACCCAGTACTGGGGGGAGGAGGGTGGTACCCCATAAGAGCTATTGTCAATACTAGCCTCACCAACGCCTAGGGAGCATTGAGGGTGGACATGGATATCCCCTTGGTGGTTTAGTGCAGTGAATGAAATATTCCTTAATGAGGAACCCATGTTCATTACGTATTGACCGTAGCTCATAAGAGATCCTGAAGCCTAAGCCGTGAACCTTTCAGCCCTGAATCCCAAACCCTAAATCCTGAACAAACCCGAAAACAGCCATGCAAACCCCTGCATATTTCAGCAACAGGCAGGCCTTTACAATGGCTCCAAGTGGGCCGGATGAAGGGAAACTTAGGGTTTAGGGTTTAGGCTTTCGGGTTTCGGATTTAGGGCTTAGGGTTTGGGGCTTACATTGCAATTATATAGTCCTAGTGCTCCCATACAAGTCTCATATATGCCTTATGTAAGTGTACCGGGTACCCACCTGGTAACTACCCACCTGAAAACTCCCTTTACACACTCTAAGCACCTAAAGCCTGAGCCGTCGAAAGCCTCCACCCATACTACAGACCTTCAGTACTAGAACCCATGAAGTCTATAACCCTACCCTGAACCCCGAACCCTAAACCCTGAAACCTCAACCCAGAATAAATGGAAATTCCTAGCGCCAAGAGGCAAAGCACAAAATCCCTGACCGAAACTGGAGAGATGAGCCCTTTAGGGTTTAGGGTTCAGGGTTTAGGGTGTAGGGGTTCCTGAAAGCCTAAACCCGAAACCTTAAACCCCTAAACCCCAAACCCCGGAACCCTAAGACCTAACCCCTAAACCCTAGAAGCTATAACCACGCTGTGAACTGTCACAGTCCTAAACGCACTGCTGCCACGACCCAGGCGGGGATAGACAGAGGCTCCAAGAAGGAAGAAGAGGCAGGATAGTAATCAGGGTTTAGGGGTTTAGGGTTTAGGGTTTAGGGGTTTAGGGGTCTAGGCTCTAGGTGTTTAGAGTTTAGGGTTTAGAGTTTAGGGTTGGGTTTGGCCCAGATTTTAGGGTTTAGGGGTTTAGGGTTCGAGGTTTAGGGCAGAAGCAAATTTTCTCGGCAGTTTGAAGTTTAGGGTGAGCCACTGTCACTATTAACTATTGGGCTTCTAAAGGGACCATTAAGGCTGGACATACTGGTCCATCTTAGGGTTTAGGGTTTAGGCTTGACGTCTCTTTGGTAGTCTAGCACCACAAAGAACTGACGGTCCATTTACTGTATGGGGAACATTGACTGTACCCTAAGCCCTAAACCGGGGTTTGGGGCACAGGACGAATTTATCAATCGTTTAGAGTTTGGGAAATCCTTTCTGATGTTGGCGGAGCCAGACAGTACAGTCCCCCTTAAGTACATAGAACATGCGGTATATGGGGGTCCCATTATAATATACCCAGAGCCATATTCTATCTGCTTAAGGGGGACTATAATAGTACTGTACGATATTGGGAATTGGCTTCTCTGTGTTTTTGCATGAGCCCTCGTTTCTTGGGTGGTAGTACAGAGGCCATTGCCTGGTACTATGGGGGGGTGTCGAAACAGAGCGAGGCTTTTGGGCACAACTTGGAGAACCTGTTGAACCCTTAAGGCGGTTTAGGGTGTTAGGCGCATAATGAGGCACCTTACAGTTCACAAGGAACCTTTTCTACACCCAAGGGTCTCCGGGAAAACGACCTACAGGCTTCCAGATAAGCTGCTTCGACGGCGAGACAAGAGTATTGAGTTTATGGGCTTACGGGGTGACTTCACTCAGGTGCATCGGCAATGCCAGTTGTTCAAGGGCAACAAGAATGTCATAGAGTGCGCTACGCACACCTTTGCGTTGACAAACTAGGTGAGATTGCTGATCCCATGTGTGCGTTGGTTGCCAAAGTCCTCCAACAACCTGAAATCCAGCGAGCCCCTGCTGCTAAGGCCGCGCTTGACAGAGGTGGCAGAAACTAGTGGACAAGGGATGTTGGGTAGAAAAGCAGGTTAGGGAGTATGACCAAGTTGCTTCAGAGGCCCAGAAAAAGAAGTTGAAGGTCCATTTCGGTAGGGTCTTTGAAATCTGCGCTTTGGATGGATCTGAACTGAAAGAAGGCGACCCAGATCGTAAGTACAAAGGCAGATCCTTTTTTCAGGGCAACAAAGAGTTAGATGAACATTCTGACCAGGCTTTGCGGAGTTAGGAGGCAGTCCAGCCTCGATGGAAGCAGGCAAGATCATCGATATTTACGGTTCTCAACCTGGCTTTATCAAGCAACAAGCTGATGCTAGGCAGGCCTACACTCAGGCCCTCGTCAAAGGGACGGAAACTTGGGTCAGACTACCTAGGAACAGGTGGCCTAAATCGTGGTCCGGAGTGAAAGATCCGGTTGCACCTCTGCGTCTCGCCCTTTATGGACATCCTGATTCAGGAGGTATATGGGAGCAGCACTGTGCCAAAGAGCTCGCCAAAGCAGGCTTCGTTGCAGTTCTGCCGGATATGTGGCCCCTCCAAATATTTGCTTGTAGTCCTTTATAAGAACCCAGAACCCCCATTATCCCATTTAATCCCTGTATATCCCTAGGCCCCTAAACGCTGCCCTACGCCCTGAACCCTGAACCCCAAGCCCTAAACCTTCCACCTTGAGTCTAAAACCCTAAGCCCTAAACCTAAGCCCTAAACATTAAACCTGAACCCTAAACCCTAAATCCCCAAACCCTAAGCCCTAAACGCCCCGAACCCTAAACTCCCATGCCCCTTCTGATGTAAGGCCAAGCGCCGAGCAGCCATCCAAGCAGCCTTGGATGCGGGTGAGGTGCGCGGGTTTCAGGCGTTACAGCTATCGTAGGGTTCAGGGTTCAGGGGTTTTGGTTTAAGGTTTAGGATTTAGGGTTTGAGGTTTAGGGATTAAGGTTTAGGGTTTAAGGTTCAGGGTTTAGGGTTTAGGGTCGAAACTCCTTGGATGATATAGGGGAGTATTATAGGGCATACGAAGGGGGAAGCTAGGAGTTTAGATACCTCATTTGTCAGGGTTTTGGGCACCGCAGACCAAAATACGGATCCTGTGATGGGACTTGTATTTACTGAGTGCTTGAGTGAAAGTGCTTGTGATCTAGCACCCATGCCTAGACCTAAAACTCAAAACCTCATCACTAGTCTGCGGTTCCTGGCACCCTAAAACCTAAACCCTACACCCTACACCCTAAACCCTAAACCCTAAACCGTGGTGGTACTACATGCGATGGTTCAACGTTTAGCGGGTTGAGGGCGTTCAGAGTTTAGGAGGCCGAATTCTCACGTCCAGCCCCTATGACGGTTACAGCTTGAAGGATCCAAGCGGGGCCCCTCCTTGCAACCGTATGAGACATTTAGGGTTTTAGGGTTTAGGGTTTAGGGTTGTCAATCTCTCACAATCAGGCGTACTTCTGGGTGTGTATCTGGTGTCTTCTTGCCACCAAACACGTTGAAATCTGGGTGTGTTGTTGGGGGTTCCTAAGTAAACCGGTCAGTTGGGGAGACCTTAAGGCAAGATGGGACCACGTAGGTATTTTCGTGTTCATATGGGGGTTGTTCAAAAGGTCGGACTAGTAGGAATACACTTCCTTGAAGGAAGGTCCTAACCAAATAGGTAACCTTCCTTTTGGCCATTTTGGGCAGCTTCCATATGTACATGTTCTTGCATACTTATATATATGTATGTAAGTGGTCATTTCTGACTTCAAGAGTTCAATAAGCGTTGCTAAGCTTGTGGTTTTAGGTCATCCTTCCTTATGCATCGGAAGGCGCCCGGAAATCCAAAACCCTTGACTTCACAACAATGAGGCAGGAGGAAAGTTGAAAGTGCCTTTCTCCTGAATAATGAAGGGTGTCAAGCATGTGAGCAATGGTCTAAACTCCTTAAAGGGGACTATATGGAGATGATATAGAGGACTACTATAGGGCTGATTAAGGGGGATGCTAGGAGTCTAGACTATAGCTGATGTACTGTTTAGGGTGAACCTCAACCCCTGGACCATCATCTTCTGGCAACCCGAGGCCTCGCACTGTAAGCCCTATAGTCCCCCTTAAGTAGATAGAATATGGGGTCTAGGGCTCACGGTTTAGGATTTAGAGTCTAGGGTTTAGGGTCTATATATAGTCCCCCTTAAGTAGATAGAATATGGGCTATATGGGGACCTTAATTATTGTACGATATTCAAAGCCAAATTCTATCTACTTAAGGGGCACTATAGATCTTGAACCTTACGCCCTAAAACACTACACCCTGAGCCCAAAAGCCGTCAGCCCGAAAACCTACAGCACCCAAATTGTCGGACCCTAAACCCTTAACCTCTAAATCCTGGTAGGGTTTGGGGTTTAGGGTTTAGTGGTTGGGGTGCCTGATTAAACCTTCAAGCCTAAATTCCTAAACCCTAAACCCTGACCATGGGTCAGGAGATTGGCGAAGATCTCCTGAGCCCTCAGGGAGGACCGAGTGAGCCTCAGAGAGTTGTGTTTGGCATTTGAGTGTCATCTAAACGGTCTTTTGAAGGGAAATTCTGTCGGGGCCCTGTAGGTCTACAAGGAAGATTGCGGAAAGCATGTTCTATAATGGCCACGCAACTCGAAATCCTAAACCCAGGCCATTTTGGGAACAGCAATTTGGATCAACTCTTGCAAAAAGCCGCGCCGGCTCAAATACAGACCTTGACCCCTAAACTGTACAGTTTAGGGCTTAGGATGTGGTTGAAGGGTTTAGGCTTGATACAGACCTGGACCCGGAAACTCTGAAACCCAGACTGGATTCGTGAGGTGCTCTTTGGTGAAAACCTTCTTCCCAAACAAATCTGATACAGAATGTGGGCAAATTCGAGACGTCAAAAGGCGGCTTGTGTAGGGATTATGTAGAGTAAGACTTCCACACGGACCCTTAATTGGAGTTATGGGGCCCCTAATACTGGGTACTTAAGCAGGAATACAGAGCAATTGGAGAGTCTAGGACCCTGAACCCCAAAGTCTAAACCCTAAATCCTACAAACCCCAAACCCTAAACCCTAAATCCTAGAGGATGTGCGTTCCTTTGCTGCAGGCAGCTAGGAATGGGGCTCGTGGACATTGTGGCAAGCTAGGGTTCCCACCAAATCTAGTGGTTAGGGGGTTTAGGGTTTAGGGTTACAAGGTAATTTCTAGTAGCAACGGTAAAAGTAATATTAACAGTCATAGTAGGAGTAGTGCAATAGTACTAGTACTAGCACTCGTGCTAGTAATGGTATTGAACTGTGGGCAATTGTGGTTACACGTAGGGTTTAACAGAGACTGAATTTCAGGATTTAGGCTATAGGGTAGAAGCATGGAGTTTTAGGGCCTAGGCTTTGGGTTTAGGAGTTTAGGATTAAGGGGTTTGGGGTTGTAGGGTTTAAGGGTTTAGAGTTTAGCGTCCAGGGTTTAGGGCCGGTAAACAGACAGTGTCATTGTTCACCGTGTGTTTGGAACTTGCCTTCTTAGCTGGCAGTTGTATCCCCATGCAGCGCATTCAGGTCCCCTGCACATGCACAAACCCTAAACCAATCCTAAACCAACGAGAGACGTATTCCGGGAGAGGGGGACGTTTAAACGCAGGTGAGTACAGAGCATGTGCCAAATCAAACGTCCGTCAAGCTCGCTGAAGCGTGGACCGTTTTGTAGATGTTTTTCAGAAGTTCCAAGCTCGATATGCCGAAGAAAGCTGTTGATGAAAGTAACACTAGTAATAACATTAGTAATAAAAACAATAATACTAGATAATGATAATGGTAACAATAAGAATACTGACACAAGTATAAAGATATTAATAGTGATATTTCGAATAATAGTAAGAACCTCTTGCAGCATTCCAAGCCCTAAGCACTGAACCCTCTCTCAACAACAATACGGAGAGACCTCATAGCCCACCTTAAGTAGATAGAATAGGGGGTCTAAGGGGTTCTTATTATGGGTTTAGGTTTTAGGGGTATATGGGGACCTTATTACAATATATATATATATATGTCCAAATCCATATTCTATCGACTGAAGCGGAGCTATATGCTAACCCATTTTCGCTCAAGGGCGCCCGGCGCCGCGTCTGAGGACCCCAGCAATGGCCCTCATGGCTTCTGAAGTTTCTCTGGATGAGAACAGGTTTGGAGGTTATAGTTCCCCTTGAGTAGACAGAATATGACTTTGGGTATATTATAATAAGATCCCCATGTACCCCATATTCTATCTACCCAAGGGGGACGTGAAGGCCCAGGGCTCAGGAAATTGGATCGAGAGTTAGGGCCTTGCTGGCAGGTTCAGGGTTTAGGGTTTGGGTATTCACGGTAACGATAACCCAGATATCATTGCTGCCGCTGCATTAGGGGACTTAGGGGGCTTCAAACTGGGTTATACTTATCCGGAACCTGAAAGTAGAGGTTCGTGTTTATGACTAAGTGCCTAAAAACCCCGTATAATCCCAGCTTCCATTTTCCAGGGTTTCCATTTGGTTCTCCATATTGAAGGTGATGTCCCGATATATGACGTCTCCCCACGTAATCCATTTCAAAGGACCCGAAATATCTGGCATTAGTAGTTTCCGCTGTCTTTATGTATCTCTAGATTGATTTAGCGTGTGATGTTGGAGATGCTTCCTTGCAATGTTCGGGAATGTAAAGTAATTCAGAGATAACATTAGGCTGCCCGGTCTGAGCGCAGCCACACAGTTTAGACTTTAGCGTCTAGGGGCTAGGGTGTAGGGTTAGGGTAAGTACGCAGGACAAGGTAAAGCTTAAAGACCTTTTGTTCTGCTACTTGTAGGGGAAAGAGCCCACCTCCCGAGCGCCTCAAGGCCCCAAATCCAAACCTTAAGCCCCCACACTCCCAAACCCCAAACCGTAAGAAGCAGGTCCCCTCTCAAAGCTATATAAACCCTATAAACCCTCTAGAACCCCTATATAACTAGGTACCCGGCAACCCAGAAAGTTGGCTTTGGGGGTCGCATGCACTGGGCAACCAGTACCCTCCCCCAAACTGATCATGGTTTATCTGCTCCATCCTTCTTCCAATCCGGTTTAGGGTTTAGGGTTTAGGGTTTGATGTTTTACCAGAACGCTCACATAAATGCTGCGCAAAAGAGTGCCCCAAGCAGAATTCTTGCAATCACCCAAATACCTCAGCACTCTGGCTGAGGACACCAGCCTAAACCCTAAACCCTCAACCCGGGAGCGTGTATCCGGTCCTTATGAAACGTATCGCACGCAACTCAGTACACCGTCACCCTTTTCCACCTCAACTGATCAGCTTATAGATGTAGACCGGCCCCTTAAGCACGGGTCACTGGAGTGCTGTTACGAAGCTTAAGTTCTATTACCAAGAACAGGAAACCAAATTCATGAGAATGTATCTTTTTAGAAAGATCAACTTACTTGTAAGTTCTTCATTCTAGACCTTAAAAGCAAGCCTTAACAAGCAGTGCTGTAACCTTTTCTCTGATGCAGGGTTGTTGTTGCACTGCTACCTCCTCAACTTCGTACAGTCCGAGCCGGGCAGACGAAAAGTCTGAAGGGTTGTAAAAAAAAGCAAGCCTTACCCTACAACTTCTAAAGCCCAAACCCCATGCACTGAACCGACAAACCCTGGCCGCTAACCCCCTAACTCCAGATCCCTAAATCACAAAGACAATGCTACAACTTCTAGAGCCTCCTGAACCTTCAACACCCTCAACACTAAGCCCTAGATCCCTAAATTCCCAACTCCCTAAATCCCTAAGCCCTAAATCCCTAAATCCCTAAGCCCTATATCCCTAAATCCCTAAGCCCTAAACCCCTAAAGCCCTAAATCCCTAAAGCCCTAAGCCCCAAATCCTTACATCCTTAAGCCCTAAATTTCTAAATCCCCTAAACCCCTCCATCCCTAATCCCTAAAGCCCTAAATTTGAAAATCCCTAAACCCCTCCATCCCTAATCCCTAAATCCCTAAACCCCTAAAGCCTTAAAGCCCTGAAGCCCTAGAGCCCTAAATCCCTAAACCCTAAGCCCTAAATCCCTAAAGCCCTAAATTCCCAAATCCCTACATCCTCGAATCCCTAAATCCCTACACCCCAAACCCTAAACTCCTAAACCCTAACTGACTAAGCCCTAAAGCATTCTGATCTGATCCCTAATTCGAAGCATCGACAGCCCTGTGAGGACTCCCGAGACACCGTGGAGCGCTTGTCAGATCAACTGCAGGACAATTCTTGGCGCTTAGGGTTTAGGCTTTAGGGTTTAGGGTTTAGGGTTTCGCATTTAGAGGGGGTTTAGGGGTGGGAATTAAGAGGTTCAGGATTTAGGGGTGTCGGAGTGCAGCGACGGTTTGGGGGTGCAGGGGTGTAGCGGTTAAGGGATCAGGGTTTGAGGGCTTAGGGTCTACTTGGAAGCTCTGGGTATAAGATGCACTTCCGACCTCAGGATACGCCTATGGGATTTCTGATAGGGTCAACATTAACCCTAAAACCCTAAGCCCCTAAACCCTGAACCCTAAACTAGCTACTGTTATCATGAGAGTGATGCTGAATACCCAGAAGCTGCAACAACCCATGTAAGCCTTTGAAAAAGACTGCTCTGGGCAAGAGGAGTTCAATGCTTTGTCCCCTTTGGGGATCTTATATACTCTAATATACCCAAAGCCATATTCTATCGGGGGAATATAGATCTTTATGTGTGTTTTTCGGTACCCGAGAAACCCCAGGGTAAAGGGGATGAAAAAGAGGATCTGGGGGGTCCTTATTGAGGGTTCTCGGGCATTATTCCGACAAAACTCCCATATCTTAGGTGGACCTCCCACACTGCAATAGTGGTACAATAAGAAATTAGGAGGACCTTGACATAATCACTATTTTCCCTTATAGTCACTGTTACCATGCAGGGGGGCATTCTAAATCCAAAGCTCTAAAACCTAAACCCTAGACAAACTCCCATATCTGTAATATATAAGGGCTATGTAGGCCTTCTATGGGAGAAACTGCTCACTTGGAAATTCCGCAGGTTCATGGCTTCCCCTATCACCCCCCTCTATACTACCCCCCTAGGTTCCCCTGAATTAAGGCTAGCAAAGATTGGGTAGTGTAGGGGGGGAGTATAAGGGTTGGAGGAACCCATGGATAGATTGGTGCTCAAAGCACGCAACCAGCAGCAACATCTCCAAGCAAGAACAAGGTCTGTGTTTTCCATGAGGGGCCAGATGGTATCAGGCAAGAATGGCGTCAAACAGTTCAGACAGTGGATACTAAAAATCCTGCATGACCCTAAGTACCATATACATTGGGAATTATAGGACTATAGTATATTAAGGTCATGCAGGATTTTTGGTATCAACGGGAGGAGCCCTAAACCCCAAACCGCGGGGTTAAGGGCTCGGGGTTTACAAGCATTCTGCAGAGGTTCCTGGAACGAGATGAAATGTAAAAATCAGCTGTAGGGAAGGGTTTAGGGCCTAGGCTTTAGGGGGGTTTAGGGTTGAGGGTTTAGGGCCTAAGGTTTAGGGAACCCTTAAACCGTGCATTTGCATTTTTGTGATGTAGCATCAACTCACTCGGGTTATGTCCCGAACTGCTGTGCAGTTTACTTTGCAACTTTTTTTTGCAGGGCCCCCAAGCTTGGGTGCCTGAACCCTCCAAGTTCTTGCCTTTGGTTAGCTGGGAATGAAGGAATGGACAAGAAAATGGACACTACTATAATGGGTTATATAGGGACTACTATCCCTTCCTTCATTCCTAGCTACCCAAAAGTAACCTCTAGACTCTATATACTCCCATTTTCCATTTCATTTTCCATGTTATTTTCCATCTGATTCTCCGTTATGGGGGGAATGTACCCTAGCAAACCAAAGGTAAGAGTTTGGGTGAGTTTCAGCATAAGGTTTCCCTTGGTGAGCGTGGCGCGTCCTGAGAAGCCCCCTAAATTCCCTCATATAGTTCATATTGGGTGATAAGCACCAGTTATGGCTAGATACAGTAGCGAGTACCCTGAACCTCCGAGTACAAAAAGGTACCACGCGCAAGGATGGTCGCATACGAGTTTCGAGGGCCTTGGCTTTTGGCTTCATAATGGGGAGCCTAGTGGGTTCGAGTGGAAGTGTGGCTGTACCGTTGAATTCTTTTCTTCGATATCTGGGCTTCCTGTCAATCAAGAGCTTAATCCTAGCACCGGATTAATTTGGGGGGGGCCCGCCCCCCCCCCCGCCAGAATA